>PVJS01018955.1:16822-34360 GCA_004027185.1 Glis glis | reverse complement strand
GAGAGCTGAGGCTGGCCGCGAACCCGGATCCTCCGGTCTCCGCCTCCCAAAGTACTGGGATTACAAGCGTGCGCCACCACGCCCAGCAAAAGTATATTATATTTTAAGAAGGAATTATTACACACAGAGGCATATTTTAATTCTGTGATGGAATCAATATCTAATGTGGGATTTAATCAAATACTGCTGGAATGCATTCATTCAATTAAGTGAAGTGTTGTGACGATGTATTTAAATGAGCCACGCATTAAACTGTTAGGTTTTTAGCCTAACTATTTGATTGTATTGTGTCACTGACAACAGAATGTTGCTATTTGTGTAGTGAGAGCTTTCAGTGGAGCTAATGGATTTCTGAAATGAATTTCTATCTGTAAACGAGCTTCAGCTTAGGCACAGGCTAAATGCAGAGAAATTGGTATGTTTTAAATTCTATGTTTAGAAAGAATGCCAGTAAACTGTGGGCTTTCAGGCAGGAACAGAACCATTTCCTTGTTGTGATAAAAACAGACCAGTTGCCAGGTGCCGGGCACATCTGCATCTGCCAAGCGGGTGGCACGTGAGTGCGATCAGGTTCCTGCGATACGTGCAGGAAGGAGAGCCACATTCCAGCGTCCAGTCACTGCTGAGACAGCAACACACGGCCACTCTTCCCTCACCCGGGGACAAGGACCACCGGCCTCCACAGCACCACAAATATGGAATTGATGTGATCCATCTACATCTAGTCTCCTTTCCTTGGATTTCTTCCCCTTCCCTATAATTTCAAAAGAAGCTGCATCTCCTTGCCTCCTCCATCACATTCCCTGCCCTTCCAGCTGCTCCCTTCTTACCACCTTGTCTGGTGGGCTGAAATCACCAATAAAAAGGCAAAATGAGGAATGTGAACTATATTTGGTTAAACTCTTTTTTTCTGCCCAAATAACTGATTTTATTGGCAGGATTTTTTTTGTGTGTGTGTATGCTGGGAATTGAACCCAGAGCCATTCTACCTCTGAGCTACACTCCCTGTCCTTTTTATTTTTTATTTTGAAACAGGGTCTAAGTTGCTGAGGGTTTTGCTAAGTTGCTGAGGCTGGCCTCAAACCTGTGATCCTCCTGTCTCAGCCTCTCAAGTATTGGGATTACAGGTGTGTGACACCACGCCTGGCAGGATTTTTAAAATATATTTTTATTGATGCATTGTAATTATGCCTCATAATAAGGTCAGACTGATATAAACATCCAAGAACACAGCACTTGGCATGTTTCTCTCTGGATCCCTCCCCACTCTCTCTCACTCCCTGTACATATTATTGAGATTGGTACTGATAACTTCCTATGGTTAAACTCTTTCTGTGTGAACGAGGCATGCAACTTTGAATGACTTGCTGAAGGCACGCTTCACTGTAAGCACAGTGGATCATATCTCCAATTCTTTCTTTCTTTCCTTTTTTTTTTTTTTGCGGTACTGGGGATTAAACCCAGGGGCATTCTACCTCTGAGCTACACCCACAGCCCAATTTTTTATTCTTTATTTTGAAACAGGGTCTCACTAAGTTGCAGAGGGCCTCACTAAATTGCTGAGGCTAGCCATGAACCTGTGATCCTCCTGTCTCAGTCTCCCAAGTACTGGGATTACAAGCTTGTGCCACCACGCCTGGCTATGTTTCCAATTGTTTCTGAAGCCCTAGTGTGAACTTGGGGTGTTCAGGCACTCCGACAACAACGGGGGAGAACATTCTTTGGGGATTTACTTTTAGTACAAGCAAGAGCGTCAGTGGTGACAGCACTGCAGTCTTTGGCAGCGTTGATACTCCAGGGGCAGCTGGAGGACAGTGACCTGGGAGAGGGCGAGGCTGAGGTGAAGAGGTGAGTGAACCTGTTTGTTCCACTAATCTCCAAGAATGGTGTGACACAAGCAAGAGGGAGCAAGTATGTGACTCAGGCATGACTCAAAACAACCCACGGTTACAGATGTACTGGCCTGAACTCAGAAAAATAGCACCCTCCAGTAAAAAGCCACCCTCAAAATCAACTAGAGGTTGGAAGGAAAAAGTCACCCTTTGGGTTGGTAATAAGTAACAAAAAATGTGAGGGGGTGAGTTGAAGCCAGGGGCCAAAGAAGAGGGAGGAGGAGCTGGTGGGTGTTTTTCAAAGCGAGGCTGAGGAATTCGGGTTAAAATCACCCAAGGGTTTCAAGCATCAAACGTTCCCCAACCCTTGTCACTGTCACGAGGACTTTTAGCAGGGACCATGTGAACACACCAAGGCAGAGACACTTTGATTTATCTTGCCAACTTCAAACTTCATATTAGTAGAGCATTCTTCTTTTTAGGGGAGAAAGCCGGCTCTAAAGCTCTGAGCATCCGCTTACCTTCAGGTACTTGTTTTTAATGGCTGCCTCGTTGAGACCTCTCCAGTGGTCATCGCTGGCGCCAGCCTCCTTCAAGTCCACAAAATAGCCGGTGACTGGAGTCCGCCCAGAGTGGACTGGAGGCTGCCACTGGAGGACCAGCGAGTTTTTCCTGACTTCACTATACTTAAGGCCATGTGGTGGTCCTACGGGAGAGAGAGAGAGAAGGCCATGAATAGAAATCACACTGTAGATAAGAAAACTCAAATGGGCATACATTTATAACATCTAAGGTCTTACAGCTGCATCTGACATCTGATGCTGGTGTTCTTTTTTAAAATCTAGCATGTCCATCAAAGCAGGCATTTGGTAGTTATTTGATACCACGCTTCCACAACTGCTCTACACTTAGTCCTTTCACAGAGAGCAGGCGGTTAGAGGATTCAAGGTGCCTCTCAGAGCCTGGAAACATCCCTTTACTCCTTATCACCACAGTTTAGTTTATTTGCAGATTCGGTTTTATCTTTGAGTAATATCTAACCCCCCTTATCTCAAATAATTTGAAGAAAGTAAGTCTATTTGGTGGCATGTGAATATAGATAATAATAGTTCTTTCCAAGGAAAAAGAAATAACTCCTAATTGGAGGGAAATCTTTCCCCTAAAGCATAATCCCACAAATGGGTAAGAGCACATGACAGCTTATGGTTTATAAAAATCTTTCACCAAAATAAGGACAGTCGATCCCATGGGCCCTGAATCTGTGCTAACGGCTACCGTGCACTTTACATTCGTTTATCTCATTCATCCTTTAGACAATGAACAGACTGCTCAGAAGATAAGTAACTTGATGGCCCTCTGAGGGGAGAAAGCTGGCCCGGGCCCTGTGCGCATGCTCTCTGAGAGAGTCCACACCACTCTGCGATTGCCTGGCCACCACCTGTTATTCAGATATACTGATTTGTTTCTCTTTCTTTCTTTTTTTTTAAATAACTACTGATTTCCAACTAACCAACCAAAATCACCTGAAGTAACTCATAGTGGCCTGAGAGCAACTATGAACATAGACTACATCATGCTCTGCTTTGACATTTACAACTGATGATCATCTATCTGTCTGACCATTTACCCTGGCTTAACAGTCTCAAAGATGTATTATCCTTGTCTTCCGATGTCTTGCATGGGAATCTATTTCTGTATTACAGCAAATACCTTACACTGGCACGGCACATTCTGTGAGGCAAAGGGCTTATGACCATGACCTTGTGTCATCCTTAGGACCCAATGAGGGATCCAAATAGGCAGCACTACCCCCACTCTACAGAGGAGGAACTAGGCTCTGCTGCTTCCTAGCACCTCTCGTCTAGGAAAAGAAGATCTAGTTTGCAGCCCTAATTCTGCCACTGGCTACCTGCATGACCTTCTGTACATTGTTAAGCCCGAGTCTCAGTTTCTTCATCTGTAAAATGGAAGGAAGACATAACATCCTTACTGCTCTCATCTGTAAGAGCTTCTTGCTACATGGCTTACCCAGCACCACTCAGTGAGTCAGGATGGGCCTGAGGGACTGCTCAGGAGGGCAGAGGCCTACCCTATTGGTTTCTTCTCTGAGTTAAGAGCATTCACCCTACAACTTTGTGTATGTGTGTCTTTCTGTCAAAACACTTTCCACAGGACTGCACAAGGAATTGCAAGAATTGGAAAGTAGATCCCCTTTTGTGCAGCTGGCAGAAGGAATTTAAGAAATATCCACGGGCTTCATGGGGGTGCAAGGAAAGGGAATGAGTTTGTCTCTTTGTGTTTGCAGAAGTCCAGCGAGCCCTTGACCCTCTCTTGATTTTCTCTTGTAAACTTTTTGTTCACAGGGCAGAGAAGTGATGCAGATGGCTTCCCACTGAGTGAAGGCAAAATGATGGTTGTTCGGGGAACAGGGTTTCAAATAGAGGAAGGGGTGGCACTGGGGGCAGGGCGGCCTTGTACCCTGGGTGCCCTGGTGTGGCTGGGGCACTAATGCGGTCTGTAATGGGACCATGTCAGCCGTGAAGTATACTGAGTATCAAACGCAAGTGGGAGATTGTGGTCATCCTGTGACACATGTGAAGTCAGTACCACGAGAAGCAAAATAAAATCACCCACCAAACACATTAACCTTGCTAGTTTGACTCTTAATGGCTTAGTCAACTTGTTTGTATTTCATTTTTAAATTTGTTCAGTTTTATAGCTCTATAGGAGGTATAAGCATGAGGGGCCAATAGATTTCGCTTAATTGTTGTCTCTGTTGACAATATTTCTCTTAAATGTTGTCTATGTGGTCCTTAAGTAGGTTGTAGGTTGAGTTGTAGGTTCTGTTGGAAGAGCCCCGAGCCCCAGCCCTGAGACGTGGTGCCCCCGGGTTACCTGGAACAGCGATGGTCCACTCTTCACACTTGAAGCACTCGCTTGCTGCTGAGGGCGCGCCCAGCCCCGCGATGTTCATGGCTGCCACTTGGAACTGATACACCACGTTTTCCTTCAAGTCGCTAATCTGTGACATTGACAACATCACATGTAGTGAGTGTTTCCCAGATAGCATTTTATTTATTTACCTCCTGTGTCAGACACACCATACGGTGAACTTGCTTTATTCTAGTTGTTCAATGTTTTATTTATTCACCTCCGGTGTTGGACACACCTGGGGGTGACCCCTGGTGAGTCATGCCCTTTTGTAACACCTCCCCAGTGTGTAGGTGAACCCAAGATCTGCTAGAAAGTCACAGAATATGGCAAAGGTATTAGAATATCAGTCCTTGCGATTGAGCTACGTATGGCAAAGGAGAAGTGATTAATTAAGATGTAATTAAGGTCTTTAATTAGTTGATTTTCGGTTAATCAAAGAGGAAATTATCCTGAGCCGGTGTGGTGGTACACGCCTGTAATCCCAGTACTTGGGAGGCTGAGACAGGAGGATCACAGGTTCGCGGGCAAGCCTCAGAAACTTAGTGAGACCCTGTTTCAAAAGAAAAAATTAAGTTGGGTATGGTGGAGCACACTTGTAATCCCAGTACTTGGGAGGCTGAGACAGGAGGATTACAGGTTTGCAGCCAGCCTCAGCTACTTAGTGAGGCCCTCTGCAACTTAGTGAGACTCTGTTTCAAAATAAAGAATAAATAGTGTTGGGGGTGTAGCTCAGAGGCAGAATGTTAGAATGCCTCTGGGTGCAACCCCCAGTACCAGAAAACAACAACACCCACACCCACACCCACACACTATTCTGGATGAAGAACTTTTAAATTGGGATGTGGACCTTTCCTGAAGAGAAACATTATTCTGGTGGCCTTGAAGAAGCGTGTCGTGTGAACGGCCTATCCACTCACATCTGGAGAAGTACAACATCTTGGAGTGAAGTCCTCGGTCTACAGCGACAAGGAACTGAGTTCTGCCAAGATCCTGGAGGAGCTTGGAAGGGGAACCTGAGCTCTGGATGGTGACACAAGCCAACCTACACCCATGTTGCAGCATCCTGAGGTCCTTGGCAGAGGACCCAGCCAAATCGCTCCCAGGCGCCTGACTCATGGATATTGTGACACGAAAAAGTGGGTCATTCTAGCTGCAGAGTTTGTGGTCATTTTTAATGTATCAATGGAAAATGAGTACACGTATAAATGAAAAATGAGTTCTATGTTAGGAATTAAAATATTGAAATTTTTGCTGGGTGTGGTGGCGCACGCTTGTAATCCCAGTACTTGGGAGGCTGAGACTAGAGGATCGCAAGTTTGCAGCCAGCCTCAGCTACTTAGTGAGGCCCTACGCAACTTAGTGAGACCCTGTTTCAAAATAAAGAATAAAAATAGGGCTGGGGGTGTAGCTCAGAGGTAGAATGCCCCTGGTTCAATCCCCAGTGCCACAAAAATAAATTTAAGAAAAGAAAAATGACAAATTATCTTCAAACAAGCAAATGACTGTTGACATGTCTGTAGCAACAATATTTTCAAAGCATCAAAAGAAAATAACTACCATCATGGAATTTTCACCCAGGAGAAATATTTTTGAAGAATGAGAAAAAATAATGACATTTTCAGATAAACAAAACTGAACAGTTTGCTCTCAGAGTAACTACACCACAGGAAATTCTAAAATATCTATTTAAAGGGAAAAAAATCTTGGAAGGTCAAAGATGAAGAATTAAAAGCAAATAAAGTGGTAAAAATATAGATAAATCTAAACAAACATTGTCTCCATAAAACAATAATCACAATACTCAATACTATCTGAATTTTAAAAAGAATGCAAACCACACACCTGCAATAGCATGTAAGTTGGGAAAGGGTGAATGGATCCAAGTATTCTTTTTTTTTTTTTTTTGGCAGTACTGGGGATTGAACCCAGGGGCATTCTACCTCCAAGCTACACCCCCAGCCCTGTTTTTTATTCTTTATTTTGAAACAGGGTCTCACTAAGTTGCAGAGGGCCTCTCTAAGTAGCTGAGGCTGGCCGCGAACCCGGATCCTCCGGTCTCAGCCTCCCAAGTACTGGGATTACAAGCGTGCGCCACCACGCCCGGCTTAAGTTTATATTTTTAAACAAAGCATTTCTAAAATTGATTAAATGGCAGGGCAGTCATGAGGTAAGTTTAGGGAAAGGCAGTCATGGGTTCGCTTTAGCGAGAGGCAGTCATGGGCCAGGTTTAGGGAGAAGCAATCACGAGCTAGGTTTAAGGAGGGGCAAGGTAAACATTTCTAGGAGAATAGGAGGTCATCAAAGTCCACCTTGCAGTCCCATCAGGTCCAAGGAAGCTTGTCTACTTGTAGACAATTTCCACTCAGCATGTACTATGTATATCGCTAAGCGGGTCCGAGATGGTTACTTAGCATGTGGGGCCTAGAAGGCTCCCAACACAGTTACATGGTTTGATGTAGCTAAAAATGCAAAAATGGAATGGAGAGCATACTGTGATGTGGTGATATAGTGGAACACCATACAGTAATAAAAAGGAATGAGTTATACACATGCCAACGTGGAAGAACCTTATACATTTCATCCTATGAGCTCCCAGTATATGTGTGACGTTTCATAAACTTCAAATGTTAAGAGTGTGGTGTGGAGGTGAGGAACGCCCTCTTCCCTGGCTTTGCCCAGCTCTGAAGGCGACTTGGGCCTAGTTGACAACACTCTGAAGAGGGGAACCGTCAGCTATGTCAGTGGTGAGACCTCTCAGGTCTCCTGAGGTGGGCCGAGCAGCAGAGGCACTCAGGTAGAGGGGAACGCAGGCGAAGCGTCCCTCGTGGCCATCAGAGCCACTATTAGAGGGGACACATCACAGGTGGAGAGCCGAGTCAGGCCATGAAGCCACATTCCTTTATCCACTGTGATTTAGACACTGAAAGTAACAACTCCAGAGTCATCTTGGTTAGAGATATTTTGTAAGTTTTGAAAGAAGTGTCCGTTTTCATGATAAGTATGTATTTTATGGTAAATATTCTATGACATTGTGCTTATGTGAAGAATCAGAAAACATAAATCCTTCCTGGTTAGTGAAACTACTTGTATTTACCAAGGAATATCTTTCACAAAAGTCATGCCAATGCAGACAACGGACACTGGAGAAATGACACGAATCCTTTCCAAGGTGCTGGGTGTGAGCGTGCGAGCACAGCCTCGTCCACAGGACCCGCCACACTACAGAAAGCCACGTGCTTACCTTGTACGCCTCGTCACTGACAGCCTTGATGTTGGCTTCTCTCCATTTTCCTGGTACTCCACCAATTACCTCACGATAGTTCACATAATAGCCAGTAATTTCTGCCCCTCCCGTCTTGTCAGGTTGCTTCCAACCGAGAACCATCGAGTCACGGAAACTTTCAAGACAAGTGATGTCATAGGGTGGCGATGGTGCCGCTGTTGCGATATGAATAGTGAGTAAGAGAGACAGGCATTCATGATTCTATGTATATGACACTTATTTAATCAATGCCACAGATGAGGGCACTAGATCTCGCAGTGTAAAATGAAAACACGAGATTGATCAGTAACGTGGCATCTGACTTGGTGTCTGAGGGAAAAACGGACACATGGTAAAAAGTGCACTGTGCTTAATATCCCAAAGATAAAAAGTACCCTGCACCAGTGGACTCGTGCTGAGGAAATGACCCTTTTTCCCCATAAAAAGAAACATTTTCCCAAGGCATATATTTTTGTTTCTTTATGTGGTTTTATTTTATTTGCCCCTTGAGAAAAATGGAACATGTATATCAATTTCTGTCTCAATTTGTCTATTTAGAATTTCCCTGTATTCCCTGAGACCTTGTAATTATATATGTTCTGTCTGCACACAGGAGAAACATCTTATTTTGGAGCTCAACTAAATGCCACCTTTAAAAGATACTTTTGGTCGGGTGTGGTAGCGCACGCTTGTAATCCCAGTACTTTGGGAGGCAGAGACCGGAGGATCTGGGTTCGCGGCCAGCCTCAGCTCGCTCGCTCTCTCTCTCTCTCTCTCTCCCTGTCTCTCTCTCTCTCTACCTAGTGAGGCCCTCCGCAACTTTGTGAGACCTGGTTTCAAAATAAAGTATAAAAAATAGGGCCGGGGGTGTAGCGCGGAGGTAGAGCGCCCCTGGGTTCAATCCCCGGTACCGCAAAAAAAAAAAAAAATTAAAAGATATTTTTGAAAAACAAGGTACAATCTGCCATGCAACATTTTTTGGTCTATAATACTTTATCACATTTCTTATAAATATACTGTTTTATGGTAGTGGGATTTAACCCTAGGGCATTCTACCTCTGAGCTACACCCTCAGCCCTATTTTAGCTTGTTTTGTTTTGTTTTGGCCTGGAACCTGCAATCCTCCTGTCTCAGCCTCCCAAGTACTGGGATTACAGGTGTGTGCCACTGCAACCAGATAATAACATTATTTTTTTATTTTTGTTGGTGTTAGGGATTAAACCCAGGGCCTCACACATGCTAGGCAAGTGCTCTGCCACTGAGTTACACTCCTAGTCCTTGATACATTATTATTATTTTTCCTCAGTACTGGGGAATTGAACACAAGGCCTTGTGCATGCTAGGCAAGTGCTTTATCACTGAGCCACTAGCCCAGCCATCCCACTTTTAACATTTTTTTTTATTTTTAAGACGGGGTCTTGCTAGGTTGCCCAGGCTGGCCTCGAACTTGTGATCCTCAGCCTCCTGAGAAGTTGGGTTACAGGTGTGCACCTCCACACCTGCCTTTGTCACATTATTTTAAACCTGATATTGGAATGTTATTCATGTAGCACAAAATATCATACAGCTATCATGGTGTTTATTGGTGCCTTACTAGAAAAAATATTTTGAAGGTAGTTCAAAAGTCCTTCTATATTTATGTGGCTTTGTTACTCAACTTTTCACTCGATTACTGAATTCATAGTTTTCAATGAAGAAAGAAAGGTTGAGGTCAAGGAAAGAAATCCATCTAGATGTGCAATAACATTAAAATATTTTTCTGAATATTTATTTGAATTATAGGAGATAAACTCTCATTCTTATTTAAAAAATTCTCTGTTGGGCATGGTAGCGCACACTTGTAATCCCATTACTTGGAAGTCTGAGATAGGAGAATCGCAGCTTCATGGCCAGCCTCAGCAGTTTAGTGAGAACCTGTTTCAAAATAAAAAATACAATGGGGCTGGGGGTGTAGCTCAGAGGTAGACTGTCCTCCACACTTATCAACCTCCTTCATTCTTTGCATTTTAAAAAAAGGTTTCTCTTCTTCTCTTTTAGAGCATTTATGTATGTGGACTTTCAAGTTTATATCCCATCTTATCTTCATTTGAAGGGACAAATAAAGGTTCAGTAAAATAGAGGAGGTTGCAGATGTTGGAGGTGGGGTAGAGATAGGAGACGGGCAAGAGACATTTAAAAATTTATCAGCTTATGCTCTTCATTCACTTTGAAAATTATCTCCTAGAATATATAAACCACAAGTATCAAATATTCTCATCAGGTCATTCTTAGCTTACTGATAAATCAAATCACTTCTGAGTGTGTGGATTGTAGAGCATAGAATACAACTCTAGGTGATTATAATGCCCTGTTATATTTTCATGGCAACACAAAGACCTAACGATTTAATTAAATGTGAATAGTCACTTGAAAACCTCAGGATAAGCCGCAGAAGTTAATGACTGATCCTGGCACAATGCCACCTCGTGGTGAGATCTTCTCCCTCTATATGTGTTGAGTAGGAGCATTTCAAAGGGCCTCACACGGCACTCTGATTATGAAGTCTTTCCTGTCCTTTTGGCACAATGAGGCCATAGTGTGCCTGCCTGACAAACCCCAAAGGCTCTAAAACCAAATTCCTCTAGACATTCTATCATTGTTAAGCCCAAGGAATAATGTATAAATGCCAAACCCGCACATGATTCCTTTTAAAACCCGCACACGATTCCTTTTAAAACCTGCACACGATTCCTTTTAAAACCCGCACACGATTCCTTTTAAAACCCGCACACGATTCCTTTTAAAACCCACACACGATTCCTTTTACAGCTCATGGGAGGAGCATATTTCGAAAGGCTAGCTTAGAACATAAAACTCAGAATCAACACCGATGAAGTGAACACAGATGATGAACGTGATGGGGACAATGAGAGTGAGGACACTGATGGAGACAGATGGAATGGTCGACACTGTCGGTTCTCACCTACAACGTCCGTCTTTCTCGGAGGCTCAGACTTACTTTGGCCCTTGGGGGGTACCTTCTGTGGCGGGGCAAGCTCCTCCTGAGCTGTCTCACTTACTGTACTCCCTTCTGTTGGGCCCGGGCTGTGAGGGCTACTGGGTGCTGCAGGTGTGTTAGGTTTGCTACTGGGCAAAGCATCTTTCTGCAGGGTTGGCGGGGAGGCTCCATGCACGCCCCCCCTGGGGGCGGTTAGTCCGCCAGGCGCATCACTCAGTTCAGGCCACACATCTGGAGGCACTTCTCCCCCTGCAGTCGCCAGATAACAACAGAAACGCCGTGAGCCTGGACGCGGTGTGCACTGCTCTTGGGTAACAGAACAAACAAAAACACGAGGGCTGCGAGCAGGGCAAAAACAATCTCAGTTTAACAGAAATCACTTGGATTTACAAGAAACAGGGAAGGCATACATTTCACATAATTGACACCAGGGAACATTTCAACTTCTCCATGTTCCGGACAAAGGAGAAATGAGAACGAGAACCACAACCAAACCCACCACAGACGGGACAGAAATCATTTCTATTGGCAGAATCCAAAGGGTTCTAGTTTATACAAGAAAAAGCAATTCTCAGACATTTCTTGACATAGATAAGCTCTATTATTCAACAGAATATGAAAAAAAGACCATAAAGTACACGAGACATATATTAAAGAATCTGACTTAAAAGAGTTATAGCCATTATTATGAAAGTAATGATCCATACCTCCCAACTGCAAAGAAACATGTCCTCTATTGCCCATATTGTACGGACTGTTAGGAAGTAATATGGGATGCTGACTGAAGACAATTGACATCAAAATATATACATATATATATATATATTTTTTTTTTTTTGGTGGTGCTGGGGATTGAACCTGGGTCTTGCACATGCTAAGCATGTGCTCTACCACTGAGCTACACACCCAGCCCATTTTTTTCTTTTTAATCTGTTAGCATATCAGATAATTTTTGTTGGTCTGAACTACCTGAGTACCTTCCCCTACTCTAGCCAAGATTGGGAGGTACGTCACACATATACATATAATTTTTTTTTATTACTGGAGTTATTCTGTTGGTTACTTTGCAAGCAGAGATGAAACATGATTAAGCAACCACACGTGCCTTCCATGAATTTTAGAGGGGTTTATAAGAAGCACTTTAATGTACCGTTAGTACAAACAGGCCAAGCGCTGCTGTAAATGAAATGGCTTTTAGGTACAAGATGATGCGTGTTACGGGTGATATACCACTTCATGGTCAGGATGGCCCTTCACAGTCCCAGGACGAGCATGAAGTTAGGATGGAGTTTCACACAAAGGGAAATACTGAGGAAACTTGGGATTGTGATGATGAAGGGTTACAGATGTGCAGCACCTGGATAAGTGATGGAGAGCTGTAAAATGATAGCTATGGCAGGTTAGATGTTACCTACAGTCAGAGGAAATGATCGTCTCAGGATGGAATCATGGAGCAATATGAGAAGCTTTGAACAATTTCTGGAGGCAAAAGTATCTTCTTTTATAATTGAGAAAAATGCATTGTTCCCTACCAAGTTATGCATAAGGAACTTACCAATAGCAGCTTTGACTTGAATAGCTTCTGAGTCCTGGGAATATTCACTAAGTCCAGCTGCATTAACTGCTCTGACCCGGAAAATATAACTCTGACCAGTTGTCAAGCCATGGCAAGTAAATCTAAAGGGGAGAGACAATTTCAAAGGACTTTCCAAAAAAAAAACTTTCCTAGGAGGGAAATGAGGGAAGATGATTTATGAAAATGATTCATTCAAAAGAAAGAAAAAGATCTGTAGAGAGATTCAGGTAACATATGTACTTCAGACAAGAAGGCAACTAAAGGGATTTTAAAAACTTATTCTGTCAAAAAACGAGGAGCCCTGGTTTCCCCCTTAATGCTCATCAATCTGATGGGGATAACAATACCTACATAATCATTTTCATGTAAAGATTAGACATAGAGTATATAAAATACATTATTGAGCTGGGTATGGTAGTACATGCCTGTAATTCCAATACTTGGGAGACTGAGACAGGAGAATCACAAGTTCCAGACCAGCCTCAGAAACTTAGTGAGACTCTCAGCAATCTAGTGAGACCCTGTTTCAAGACAAATAATAATAATTTTTAAAAGGGATGGAGGTGTAGCTCAGAGGCAGAATGTCCCTGGGTTCAATCCCCAGTACCACATATATGCAAATAAATAATAAATAAATAACATTATAAGGATTGGCATACATGAGGCATTTAATAAATAATAGATTGAGTCAGGCGTGGTGGTGCACACTTGTAATCTAGTACTTGGGAGGCTGAGACAGGGGGATCGCAGGTTCATGGCCAGCCTCAGCTACTTAGTGAGGCCCTCTGCAACTTAGTGAGACCCTGTTTCAAAATAAAGAATAAAAAATAGGGCTGGGGGTGTAGCTTGGAGGTAGAATGCCCCTGGGTTCAATCCCCAGTACCAAAAAAAATAGGTAGCATTAATAATATTATTACTGGCTATATCAGGCTTATGGTTAAGGCACTGGCTGCTCCTTGTCACAGAGACCTAGTCACTGTCTCCCTATGAGCCAGTGAAGGTACAATTACTTGAGAAATGACACTGGAATCTAAAAATAAGGTGAAAAATGGTTTCCAGAATTACACTTTAGATATAAGGATCCAATAATGGGATGTGAATCCATGGGCAGTCTCACACATAAAATGACCTGACTCTTTAATAGCTACTCTGGCTATGAATAGCTGTTTCATGAATCACTGTAATGTTTAAATCCATCCTAAGAACTGTAACCTGAGGAAGGAACAGGCCTGCTAATGATTCTATTACTATTAGCTTATTCAAATATTTAGTAAAGGCAGTCAATCTTTCAGTCCTTAGCTCAGCTCTGTTCAGGGAATGTTTATTGAGCACTCCCGTGGTAGAGACACCGAGCTAGATGCCGTGGATACGAAGATGAATAATATATGGCACCTGTCCGTTAGCAGCTCCTGTCTATTTGTGGAAAGGCAGTCTCTGCTATATTCAGGAATGCTTCTAAAAGAGCCCCAGAAAAATGCTAGAGGACTCAGAGTAAAAATGACAGACATTTCGCTGTAAGAAATGAGTTGCTTAAAATATATTTCCTTTTCCCATTAATTGGTTGGTCTCTGTTCTTCCATGTTCTGCAAAAGAACCAACTCTCAGGCGCACGCTTGTAATCCCAATACTTTGGGAGGCGGAGACTGGAGGATCCGGGTTCGCAGCCAGCCTCAGCTCTCTCTCTATCTCTCTCTGTCTGTCTTTCTGTCTGTCTGTCTCTCTCTCTCTACTTAGTGAGGCCCTCCGCAACTTCATGAGACCCGGTTTCAAAATAAAGTATAAAAAATAGGGCCGGGGATGTAGCACGGAGGTAGAACGCCCCTGGGTTCAATCCCTGGTACCGCAAAAAAAAAAAAAAGAACCAACTCTCCCTATGGGGATCCTTGGTCTTAGAAGAAGCCCGAGCCAGAAGCTGCCCTGCAGACCTTGTCTGACAGTTTCTGGGGAGTCTCCCTCTCAGACTGGTCCTAAATCAAAGGAGGCCCAGAGTCTGGGTGCAGAATTCACCACCAGTTGCAAAGCTGGTTGAGAAAATAGTTGAAAGCAAGAAAAAATAGTCCTCCCCATTGATACAAAGAGGTGGTAAAGTATTCATGTCCTGGTTTTGGTGTTATTTCTGTTTGGCACAGGATTTAATCATGCTGATGTTCAGAATAGGTAAAATGTTGATGTTTTGTTTTCTGTTCATTTAAAATGCTAGGGAACCAGGCATGGTGGTGCACATCTATAATCCCAGTACTTGGGAGGCTGAGACGGGGGATCTCGAGTTTGAGGTCAGCCTCAACAACTTAGTGTGACCCTGTTTCAAAATAAAAAAATAAAAAGGGCCGAGGGTGTAGCTCAGAGGTAGAATGTCCCTGAGATCCATCCCCAGTGCTAACAAACAAACAAACACGCTTGTCATCCCAGTACTTGGGAGGCCAAGACAGGAGGTTTGCAGGTTCGCGGCCAGCCTTAGCTACTTAGTGAGGCCCTCCACAACTTAGTGAGACCCTGTTTCAAAATAAAGAATAAAAATAAGGCTGGGGGTGTAGCTTGGAGGTAGAAGGCCCTTGGGTTCACTCCCCGGTACCCCCCCCACAAAACAGAACAGAAGAATAAAAAAGGAAAAAAGCAAAAAAGAAAAGAATCAGAAAAGAGCTACAAAATGAACTTAGAATAGCTGGCATTGTGTGTTTCTGAGTGTTTAACATCACAAGTAAACCTTTTTTTTTCCAAACATAATGCATTAGACACGCTCAGTTTGGAATTCACTTGCTATTTAAAGGTGATGTGTTTTACGGACTCTCCCTGCAGGAGACTGCGCACGGGGTCCTCACCGCGCGCCCTTCACGGGGTTGTTGTTGCAGGGCTCCCACTTGCCGGAGCCTGCGACGCTCGCCTCGATGTAGTACCCCACCAGCTCCTGCGCGTCTCTGGACTCTTCCCAAGAAACCACCACTGAGGTGTCTGTGTTCCTGCTGGGGATGATCTTGCCAGGGGCCTTGGGGATATCTGAGCAAAGACAGAAATGGTATCAAACTCAGAGTGGTTTAAAAAAATGCATCCTTAGGCACAAACGCGCAAACATAGACGTATAAAGCAAATGATCATGGCAAACACAGTTGACTTATTTTATAATGTATTTGTTAAAGCAGAAAATTTTAAATATGTTACTTTATGCCAGGAGTGGTGGCGCACTATTGTAATCCCAGTTCTTGGGAGGCTGAGACCGGAGGATCCGGGTTCGCGGCCAGCCTCAGCTACTTAGTGAGGCCCTCTGCAACCTAGTGAGACCCTGTTTCAAAATAAAGAATAAAAAAAAAAATAGGGCTGGGGGTGTATCTTCGAAGGTAGAATGCCCCTGGATTCAATCCCCAGTACCGCAAAAAAAAAAAAAGTTACTTTGGGAGCATAATAATAAATACTCATGAACTTCAGGAAAAACACATTAGTTATTGAAATTCCTGGGGAAGTTTACTTTTTATAAGCAAAAATAATGAATTTTGGTTTAATGTATAGGCCAAATACAGCCATTGATTAAGTTTGACCTCTAGCTATACACATATAACGCGCACACACACACACACACACACACACACACACACGTGTGTGTGTGCATACGAATTCAATCCTTGCTTTGGAATCTTCTCTTGAAGTAAAATAAGTTCACAGTTGCTCAAGCTGACTCTATACTTACCAAGTTTGTCCCCGACCACGGTCACCTCCGTCGCCTCGGAGGGTTCACCGACTCCTGCTGAATTAGAACAGCGGACGCGGAAGCGGTAGGACTTCCCCTCGGCCAAGTCGAACAAAGCAAAGCGAGGAGACTTGACGGGCAGCTCCGTGTTCACCCGCTGCCAGTTTTCGGTTTCCGCGTCACACTGTGGGAAGAACAATGACACCCGTGGAAAGTCTGCCAAGTACAAAGCGGGACCCCAGGCCAGGCATCTCCAAGTTTTATTTTCCTGCCAACAAACTGCCACCTGTTACAGGAGTTGGACTGGAGAAGAGATGTGGAGGAAGTGGGGGAGGAGGCATCTAGAATCCACGGGACTCTACATCAAACATGGCTTTGTACTGCTTGACAGATGCGTACTTCAATACTTCACTTTATTACCAAATGGATCTACTTGCAGAAGTTTTGATTTCAAGAGTAGTTTGGGGTCAGGAATTTTTATAAATCACAGGGTAGATAATTATGTTTTTTAATACACTGTTTGATACATAAATTTTCATGACTGCTCTACACTGTATTATTTTAACTGGATGTTATTTAGTAATTCACAACAGCATTCAGGTCTGAGCTCAAATACCATGTCCTCAGAAAGGTTTTTTTGATCACCAAATCCCCATCACCAATTTAAAAAGAGTTCTTGGCTCTTTGCTTATCACTCTCTCTTACCCTGCTTTATTTCTCTCCAAAACACGTATCACTATTTTATTTTATTATTTTTTAACGTGCTTTTATTGGTGCATTGGAATCTTACATTGCAATGAATATCTATTTGATGTTAACATACATGCACACAGCTCTTAGTGCCCCCCCACCTCCTCCCACACGTATGAAGTACCAAGAACGATGTTGGTATATTTTCACATGTACATATTGTTTATGATAGTAATTCCATTAATTCCCTTCCTTCTTGCCCTCCCCCTTCCCTTGTACCACTTCCCTTGTTCTGCTGAGGGTTCTCCATTATCAACCGGAGACCCTTGTGTGACCCTACTACTCCTTAGATTGCACATATTAAAGAGAACATATGTCCCTTCTTTTTTTGTGATTGACTGATCTCGCTTAACATAATGTTCTCCAGATCCTTCCATTTTCTTGCAAATGATGTTATTTTGTTCTTCTTTATTGCTGAGTAGAATTCCATTGTGTGTATTTCCCACAATTTTGTAATCCACTCATCTGTTGATGGACACCTAGGTTGGTTCCATGATTTGGCCACTG
>PVJS01018955.1:0-16722 GCA_004027185.1 Glis glis | reverse complement strand
GAGATTACTGTAGTTTTCTGGTTTCAATCCCTTTGGTATGATACCCAGGAGTGGTATAGCCGGATCATATGGTGGGTCCATTCCCAGTTTTCTGAGGAATCTCCACACTGATCTCCATAGTGGTTGAACTAGCTTGCAATCCCACCAACAGTGCTGCTGTCTCCTGTGCTGGAACGTGCATCCCACGATCTCAGGGATGCACGATCTCAGGATCTAATTCACTGTTTTACCCCAGGGCCTGGAATTGCATCTGGTGACTCATAATTGACTATTTTTCTTTCTAAATGAATGAATGAATGAATTAATGAAGTTAGTGAAAGACAAAGAAGATGTTCTTTTTATTCTTGCCCAAAGTTTAAAATAAATCATGGAGAAACTAATTTAAAGAGATTCTATTCTTCACATTAACATGATCTAGAGTGACTCTGAAATCCTTGTATGAAACACTGGTAGAAATTTGAGGTTTGGTGGAGAATATGGTAAGAAAACCGTGAGAAGTCCCCAGGGTCCTTTCTCTCTCCACTTCCAATTTCCATCTCTGCCCAAGGTCAGCAGAGGAAGAAATTTTGATATGCTTGCCTGATTTTGCTACAGAAATATTTAACAGTTTTAAAAGATTTTTCCAGAAACCTACATTTTGTGACAGACTGACCAGCTGCCAAGGATGATACATTTTGGAGAACATAAGTTTACTAGCACATCACTTCACGTCACCTTCACTGACGTCACGTGGAAGGTACGGCATGGTGGAAGGGACACAAAGACACAGGGTCTGTCTGAACTGTGCTAATAATGAGCCAAATGACCCCGGAAGATTCATCCTCTGTAAAATGGACAACTTTGACAAGGTAACCTCAAAAGTTCTTGATAGTGTCTTTTATGATAATGTGTTGTGTGAGTGATCTGCTGCCTATTGAGGGATAAAGTTCTAGACCTTTCACTTTTTAATTCATAGTTTTGATTTGTTTTGACAAATCCCCCCCACACACACACACACACTCCAGGGAATACTTATGCCATTATTGGTCATTTGTGATTTCATAATGAAAATAATAGCTGCTTTCTACTGTGCTAGGAGATTTATGAGCCATCATAACTTTAATCCTCTCAACAATGCTATCAACCTTCTCAAGAGGAGAAGCTAGCTGGGCATGGTGGCACACGCTTGTAATCCCAGTACTTGGGAGGCTGAGACTGGAGGATCGCGGGTTCACGGCCAGCCTCAGCTACTTAGTGAGGCCCTCCACAACTTAGTGAGACCCTGTTTCAAAATAAAGAACAAAAAATAGGGCTGGGGGTGTAGCTTGGAGGTAGAATGCCCCTGGGTTCAATCCCCAGTACTGCAAAAAAATTAAAAACAAAAACAAAAACAGGAGAAACTTTAGATTGGGAAGACTGAAAGGCAGCCCAGTGGAATAGAGGTTGAGCCTCCCTTATTTGAAATGTTTGGAACCAGAGTGTCTCAGATTTTTTTATAACGTCTATTATTTTTATTTTACAAACATATTTATTTTTATATATACTTTTATTGGTGCATTGTAGTCTTACATCATGATGTAATTCGGAGTGACAGTGACATGAGCACATAGTTACCAGCAAATTTAAATTCACTTATTTGGTAAGACTTTAAGCCACATGAACTAAAAGGTATTGGGGTCCATTTTTGCTTTGGGTGTTATTGTTTCTTAAATTATTTTATTTAAAAAAATATTTTTTGTAGCACTGGTGATTGAACCCAGGGGCATTCTACCTCTGAGCTATACCCCCAGCCCTATTTTTTATTCTTTATTTGAAACAGGGTCTCACTAAGTTGCGGAGGGCCTCACTAAGTAGCTGCGGCTGGTCGCGAACCTGCAATCCTCCTGTCTCAGCCTCCAAAGTACTGGGATTACAAGCGTGTGCCACCATGCCTGGCTAAAACAAATTTTAATATACTTTTATTGGTGCATTGTAGTTTCACATCATAATGAGGTTCAGAGTGATAGGGACATATATGCACACAATACTTGGTAAGCTAGATTTTTTTAGATTTTGGAAAATTTGAATAAGACTTTACTGGTTGGAAATCCCCAACCTGAAAATCCAAAATCCAAAACATTTTGAGTATATTTTGGCTCATGATTCTGGACTTTTGGATTAGGGATGCTCAGCCTGTCATCGGATTTGTGGACCTCAGCTAGATTGCCCATGTTAAAATCCTAGCTCTGTGTCATGCCTGCTGTGTGACCTTGGGGAAATTACATACCCTATCAATGCCTCAATTTATTGATCTACAAATAGCCATGTTGAAAAGAAAACTATGAACCTCATAGGGTTACTTTAAGAATGAAGTGGGTTTCCATGTGTAGAAAAATGCCTGACCTGAGGTAAACACTTGCTATTTTCATTCCTGCCGATGAAACAGCTGGTAAGTGTGTATTTATCTCTAACATGACTGTATTTTTGATAAGAGAATGAGGAAGAGAGCTCAAGACATTCGTACACCTAAGGAAAAAGTTCGAGGCTGATAGGGAGCAGGATAGGGAGGCTTGGTGTGCAGAAACTGATTCATGTGATTCCCCTGCTAATAAACCACTCAATTTCAACTATTTTAGAGGTCACAGACGTGACAGGCAGGTTCATGCTTTATGTGCATGCGATCTCAGGTGAAAAGTTCCACAACGAAGAGTATGCACAGGGGTACCAAGGGGCAGCCCTGCCGGGTGCACAAACTTTCTAGGATGGTAAGAGTGAGGGAACCATCTCCCCTTAGCAAGGTCAACAGATGAGAAGTGGTTCATCAAAAAAAAAAATTGAGACTCAGGTCAGAATGGTTTGACATTTGGACAGTTCTGGAAATGCAGCCCAGGTCTCTGGACGTGTTCTGCATCCCCAGGGCCTCAGCATCCTGGTGTTCTGTAAGAGTGGACTGCACCCTATGGGGCCTCTCTACTCAGCACTGTGCTTATAAACATCCCCTTCTATTCAATTCAATTGGGTGGGCCGATGGAAGAATACTTTAAATTTTAATCATAGATTTGTATGTATTTATGTATCTAGGGAAGTTACAGCCTTTCATGGAGAAATTAGAGTCTATGATCAGAGGAAATGTACAACAGAAGCCAACGTTGACTCATCTGAAGGAAATGCCTCAGAACCGGGTTGTTATGCGTCATTATTATAGGAAAGATGGTAATTACTGTCACAGAGGTTATTCAGAACTTCTTCCTGCGGCGCATTTCAAAGACATCAAGTGGGGGTGTGAGTTAAACACACCAGGAAGTGAACATTTATCTATCACTCTATTCTTGCTCTCTGTTAAAAAATAAAAACTTAAAAAAGCTTAGGATGCTACTCCAGTTATATTTCATTGAGACTAATATCTAGGAAATATAAAAATAAAATATAAGTTTTAATATTGCTTTTATAAAACCAGACTATTTTGGAAGATGTCCATACTCCATGTGGAAGGAATGATGCTTTTATTGCTACCGATTTGCTAGGGACAGAAGTGAGGTATGCTGCTCAAAGACACGAGCTAAATATGAGAAAAGTAACTTATATTAATAAAGGAAACCATGGACCCCTAGCATTTTTAGCTCTACTGCAATTTTCTCAAGGGCTGATTTCAAATAAAAAGGTCATAAAGATATTTGCATGTTGATTTTATGTTGTCACCTAATTTACAGATGTTTGCAAAATTTATTTTATTGAAATAATTGTCAAGAAAGGTTCTGAAATTGAGCCGGGCGTGGTGGCGCTCGCTTGTAATCCCAGTACTTGGGAGGCGGAGACCGGAGGATCAGGGTTCACGGCCAGTCTCAACTACTTAGTGAGGCCTCTACAACTTCGTGAGACCCGGTTTCAAAATAAAGTATAAAAAATAGGGCCAGGGGCCGGGAGGGGTGGTGCACGCTTGTAATTCCAGTACTTTGGGAGGCGGAGACCGGAGGATCAGGGTTCGCGGCCAGTCTCAGCGCGCATGCGCACCTGCACGATCGATCGATCAATCAATCAATCGATTGATCTCTCTCTCCTCTCTCTCTCTCTCTCTCTACCTAGTGAGGCCCTCCGCAACTTCATGAGACCCGGTTTCAAAAATAAAGCATAAAAAAAATAGGGCCAGGGGCGTAGCGCGGAGGTAGAACGCCCCTGGGTTCAATCCCCGGTACTGAAAAAAAAAAAAAAGAAGGTTCTGAAATTGAATGATCTGATGTTCTGAAATTGAATAGGTATTCTGAAATTGAATGATCAGAATAGCATTCAAGATAAAAGAGGGAAATTAATTGAGCTCCATATTTTTGTGAAAAAATCCCGTTAATGATTTTTGTTATCAAAGTAAAATGTAAAGAAGTTTTTGAACTATCATAAAATTTTATAAAAATAAAATTTGAAAGTCCAAATGCTATTTTCATTTATTGTTCAAAACAATAGTGTATCATCATTACCTATAAAAATATAAATGTCCTAACATATAAGAAAACACTTCTTTTATTTCATTTTCTCATTTATACCCTAGTCGTATGTGGGTTTTGTTTTTTGCAGTGCTAGGGATCAAACACAGGGCCTGGCACATGCTAGGTAAATACTCTAGCACTGTGCATATCCCCACCCCTTATATCCTAATCAAAATGTTAACAAATGGACTTTGAACCTCACTGTAAAGCAAATCCTCTTTAAACATTCTTTTCCAGTCATGATCCTGTGAACTGAGGACTTCTTGCTCCCTCTGACCCGGGCCTTGCCTGCAGGCTCTCCTGCGTTTCTACATTGGCAGCCCAATCAGTTTCCTCAATAATTTCCTGGCCAGGCCTTGGCTCTCTCCCATTTTCTGGGCATACATGACGACCAGAACTCCCCTTGGATATGGGTGTATGATTGATTCACATATCGTCTTCATCCACTCCACTTATTCTAGGCCGTCATTGTATGTGGCTGTCTCTAATGCTCTGATCTCCAACATAATTGTAAGATATTGGGGGTGGGGAGAACTAGCCGATATCTTAGGTGGCTTTGTCATCCCTGACCCCATACCTATACATTGAGTAGCCCTGGCTGAGCACAGTGGCGTATGAGGACTTGCTGTCTCCCACTCTCCCCACTGTTTGAAAGTAGCACAACTTCTCTATTCCTCTCACCCCTCTGCCCTCATTGATGCAAATTCCCTACTACACAAGGTTGAGTGAAGAGGGATAAAAATTCATTAACAGAGCAAGGGAGACAGAGGACATCTCCAGAAAACACCACCATATAGGCAATCTATAGTTTTAGGAATATTTATTTTCTTACAGGCATAATGATTTGGAATCTGTGGCCCTCTTGGGAGTCTATGGGTGAGTCTCAGGGATCTATAAGCTCTTTGAACTTTCAGGCAAAGTTCTACATGATATACATTTTTCTATGGAGAGAGTTCACAGTTTGCAAGGATTTAAAGAGTTCAGGACATCCTGCCCCCTCCACCTCCCTTACTACACTGTTTCTGGAAAGTTAATCTCTACTTAAAATAAATAAATAAATAAATAAAAACTTGTCAGGCATGGTGGCGTACACCTGTAATCCCAATACTTGGGAGGCTGAGACAGGAGGATCGCAGATTCAAGAGCAGCCTCAGCAACTTAACAAGATTCTTAGCAACCTGGTGAGACCCTGTTTCAAAATAAAAAGTAAAAAAGGACTTGGGGTGTAGCTCAGAGGTAGAATGCCCCTGGGTTGAATCCCTAGTACCACAATAAAACAAAACAATTTTAGGAAGTGGCAAGAGGTAACACTGATTCTGGAGTCTTACCTTTTCCACATAGTACATAATGCCCTCGTGGCCACGCTGGCCAG
The DNA here is from genome assembly GCA_004027185.1 of Glis glis. Taxonomy (NCBI): domain Eukaryota; kingdom Metazoa; phylum Chordata; class Mammalia; order Rodentia; family Gliridae; genus Glis; species Glis glis. Next base: position 10,914 of record PVJS01018955.1, on the reverse strand, counting down.
GGGGCTTCCAGCTTAGCACTACATAGCTCCGGGTGGCCTCAGTGACAGAGAGGTCTGTGGGGGGCCCAGGAACAATACCCTCTGAAAAACAACAGAGAAAAATGAGGAACATACATTCTGGAGAGTCTGGGACACTCAGAGCCATCAGATGTTTCTCTCTTCCCAGAGAATTGTTAGTTATGGCTCCACAATATAAAGAAGTAACTTCTCTCTAAACGTTTTGCTAAAATATCATTCATTTAATTACTAAAAGGCCATTGAACACTTAACCTGCAGACCTAAGGAACCTGGGATGCTGCTTTTGTCTTTGAGTTGTTTATATTTGAGTAGACGAAAGAGAAGTTGGATAGCAAGGAGCAGTGTGTGCTCATGTGCTGACGGTCATGAAGAAGAGCATGCTGAAGTCTAGCGTGTGTCATGACATGGTGAGCTTTTCTGTTCCGAGGTCTATCATATGTGGTGGGATAACATGCTGGAATAACGTAATGGTGGCTCTATCTCACCATTTAATTCCATCTTGGCAGGAAAACATACAAGACTTCCTAGATGAAGCAAGTATTTGTCATTTCTTTAAGGGTTCTGGCACTTCCAGTGTATTCAACCGACTCCTTTGGTGTGTTTTTTGTTTTCAGTGGCATTTATATTTCTCTGTTCTACCTTCCAGCCTTGAGCCACTTACTTTACCTTGACCTCTGGCATCGATGTAGTTCCAGCCTCTCACTCCCTGCCCTATGAGAATGACCAGCTTCACCATATCTTCAACTATAAATCCAACTCTACTGGAACCTTGGTTCCTGCCTATCTGCTCATGGGGTTTTGTGCGCTGTCTTATTTTCATCTCCGAGCCAGCATAAACCCTGCTCGTGAAGGGTTCATTTGCCTCTAAACTCTAGATGCCCTGAGACTTCCAGGGTCTGGGTGTTCCTGGAATATGTCCTTGTCTTCTCCTCACCCCACTCTCAGAATTTCTATTTTTATACCCAGCTAGGATTGCCAGATACAATAGAGGGTGTCTTGTATTTCTGATTTACTAAATTGGTATCATGAATTTGTTTAATATAGTTGCTGTCTTGGAATTCATTTTTAGGTCTGACATAAGTTGTTTGAAACCCAGTGACACCCAGTCCTCTTTGTTCTAGTTGAAACTTCCCCTTGCCGTGTGTGTTTGTAATATAGCCTGCTTGTTCCTCATTCCACTGATCCCAAACTCAACACACCCCTCAGGCTATAACCATGATAAAACCTCATGGTCAACACCAGAGTCTTATAAATAAATTTCCCCTTCCCATGTGTTTTCTTTTTTTAAATTTAATTTTATTTTTTGTGGTACTAGGGATTGAACCCAGGGGAATTCTACCTCTGAGCTACACCCCCAGCCCTATTTTTTTATCTTTTATTTTTGAAACACAGTCTCACTAAGTTTCTGAGGGCCTTGCTAAGGCTGGCCTCGAACCTGTGATCTTTCTGTCTCAGCCTCCCAAGTACTGGGATTACAGGTATGCACCACCACACTTGGTTTCCATGTGTTTTCTTTAATCTACAACCCTGTGGGAATGCCTAGGTGATAATGCCCATGGACCTTAATAAGAGCACAGTTCCACAAGTCTCTTCTCTCACGCATTCATGCTCTTGCTCTAAACTCACTAGTTGAATTCCCTGCTCTCGAACAAAAGGAAGCCTTGAAAAGATTAAATTGTTTTCCCAGAACAAAGCTCAAGTGTATTCCTAGATACAAAAAAAAAAAAACTAGCACCAAAAAGTCCAAACTCAAAGTGTCTGGTATCTAATAAAATATTACCAAGTATATAAAGAAGCAAGAAAAAACAACCTCTAATGAGAAGAATCAATCAATAGAAACAAAACTATAAATGTCACAGATGATAGAATTATTATTATCTGTGAATTGCTAAAGAAGAATTAGTAGACATGAAACATGAAAACAGTTATAAATATATTCCAGATGCTCAAGAGGGTAAGGATTGAATGAACACAGCATTGGTGAGCTGTGGGACAATTTCAAGTAGTTTCAAGTGGCATGTAATTGAAGTTCTGAAGTAGGAAGACAGAAGAGGATACAGGGAAAATATTTAAAGAAACAGTAGTGAAGATTTTCCAGATTTAATGATAACTACAAATGCACAGAGTCACAAAACTCTTCCTATATGAAGAAAACTACACACATGCACATCATAATCAAATTTCTAAAACCACTGACAACGAGAATATCTTAGTGGCAGATAGAGAAAAAAGACACACTATATATCCAGGAACAAAAATCGTAATGACAGGAGTCATTCTTATAGTGCATATCTGCACTGGAATGAACCAAAGTCTTTAATACTGAAAGAAAACTGTCAGTCTAGAATTCTATATTCAGTGAAAATACATTTTAAAATGAAGGTGAAATAGAGAATTTTTCAGACATACAAAAGACAAAATAATTATAACTAATAGACCTGCACTACAAGAAAGTGGTTCAAGTGGAAAGAAAATCTGATCAGACCTGGGCGTGGTGGCGCACGCTTGTAATCCCAGTACTTGGGAGGCTGAGACCGGAGGATCCAGGTTCACCACCAGCCTCAGCTACTTAGTGAGGCCCTCTGCAACTTTGTAAGACCTGGTTTCAAAATAAAGGATAAAAATAGGGCTGGGGGTGTAGCTCAGAGGTAGAATGCCCCTGGGTTCAATCCCCGGTACCACAAAAAAAAATAAAAAAGAAAATCTGATCAGATAGAAATTTGGATCTATACAAAGAAGTGAAAAGCAAAGGAAATGGTAAAAATGTGAATAAATCTTGAAAACTTTTTAAATCTCTTTGAAGCCAGGTGTGGTAGCACACTCTTGTAATCCCAGTACTTGGGAGACTGAGACAGGAGGATCACAGGTTTGAGGATAGCTTCAGCAAGTAGTGAGACTCTCATCAACCTAGAGAGACCCTGTTTCAAAATAAAAATAAAATAGGGCTGGAGGTGTAGCTCAGAGGTAGAATGCCCCTGGGTTCAATCCCCAGTACTCAAAAAAAAAATCTCTTTGAAAGACAAATGACTGTTTAAAGTCAACATAACATTATATTGTACAGTTTATAATATGCATAGAAATAAAATAAATGAAAATTATAGCACCAAAGCTAGAAGGAAGAAGTGGAATAATAATGTTGTAAGTTCTTTCACTACTAATAAAATTGATATAATATTACTTAAAGGTGAACTGAGGAAACATGAATATTATAAATTCCTAATTACTAGAAGCTAAAACAAAGAATTATAGCCAATGGCATAACACAGGTAAAATGGAATAATAAAAAAATTAATCTAAAAGAAATTAGAAAAAGAAGGAAAAGGAAACAAATAGAATAGATAAAAATAAGATGACAGATTTAAATCCAACCATATTAATAATCACATGAAATGTAAATGGTCGAAACACTTCAATTAAAAGACAAAGATTATCAAATTGGATAAAAGAAACATCAAATATACGCTTCCTATAAGAAACACAGTTTAAATATAAAAACACACATAGTCATAAAGTAAAAGGATGGAAAAATATGCCATTCTAACGTCAATCAAAAGAAAGCTGGAATTGTTATATTAAAATCAAAGTAGATTTCTCATCAAAATAAAACAAAACAAAAACAAAAACATTACCATGGGTAAAAGGAGTCATATTATAATAATAAAGTAACCAACTTATCTATGTAAATGAATATAGATTAAAAATTCCTAACACAATTTTGGCAAAAAAAAAAAATCCAACAACATATAAAAAGGATAATGTAGCATGACCAGGTGTGGTTCATCCCAAGAATGCAAGGTTGGTTTAATAATCTAAAACCAAATCAATGGAATTCACCACCAAATTAGTGGAAAAAGAAAAATCATGCAGTAATCTCAGTAGATGCACAAAAAGAATTTGATAAAATTCTTTGTGTTCCTGATACAAACTCTCAGCAAACTAGGAAAAGAAGGGATCTTCCTCAACCTGACAAAAATGCCTATAAAAGCCCTACACTTAATGTTACACTTGATGGTGAAAGATTAAGTGCTTTGCCACTGAGATGAGAAAAAGGCAAAGATGTCTAGACTTATCACTCCTATTTTACATTTCACTAGAGGTTATAGCTAGAGCAATAAAAGAAGAAAAAGAAATAAAATGTATTCATATGAGAAAGGAAGAAGTTAATTTATCTTTATTCACAGATGACATAATTCTCTGTAGAATATTTTAAGGAATCCTAAAAACAAACAAACAAAAACTAATGGTTGTGAAACTATATTAGTTAAGCAAGATTATAGGACATAAAGTCAACATACAAGCCCGAGGTTGTGGCACATGCCTGTAATCCCAGTACTTGGGAGTCTGAGATAGGAGGATTATAGGTTCGAGGCCAGCCTCAGCAAACTTAACAAGGGCCTCAGTAACTTAGTGAGACTCTGTTTCAAAACAAAAAGTAAAAAGGGCTGGAGGTGTAGCTTGCAGGGAGAATGCCCCTGGATTCAATCCCCAGTACAAAAAGTATTGTTAAAAAGATCAATATACGAGAAGACAACTGTATTTCAATATTAGTATTAAAAGAAATTGAAATAAAAAAGCAATACAAGTTATAATATCAGAAAATAAAATACTTAAAGATAAATCTGACAAAATTAGCAATACTTGCATGTTGAAAGTACTAAAGTAAGATAGATTGAGACAAATTAAAGAAATCTAAATAAATGGTGATATATTTCTGTTCATGAATTAGAGGACTCAATGTTGCTAAAATGTCAACTTAGATTCTACAGAATCTCAACTAAAAATCCTAGTGGTTTTTGTTTGTTTGGTGGAAATTGATAAGCTGATTTAAATTTTATATGGAAATGCAAAGACAGAACAATTAAAACAACTTTGGAAATAACATAAGATTAGAGAACTTATGCTTCCCATTTTTAAGACTACAAAGCATATATATGAAAAATAGAGTTTATGAAAGCTATGATAGTCAAGACAGTATGGTACTGATATAGAGAAAATAAAATTGACCAATAGAGGTTCCAGAAATAGATCCGTAAGTATATGGTCAATTAATTTTGACAATAGTGCTAAGGCAATTCAATTGGTAAAGAATAATCTTTTAATAGATATCGATGAAATAATTGGATAGGCATATGCAAGCAATAATAGTAATAAACAAGACCCTTATGTCACACAATCTAGAAAAAAATGAATTTAGACTAGGTCACAGATTAAAATATAAGAGCTAATAATATTTCCAGAAAAAAAGGAAAAGTATTCAGATTTGACAAAGATGTCAAATGACACAAAAATGGTGAGTAAGCACATGAAAAGGTGCTCAATAATATTATTAGAGAAATGCAAATCAAAACCACAAAGAAATACCACTATGAACCTATTAGGACGGCTAAAACTACAAAGACTGGTCATTCCAAATACCAGCAACAGTGTGGGACAACTGGAACTCTCACCGAGGGTAGTGTAAAATGGCACAATCATTTTGGAAAACTATTGGCAATTCCTTTAAAAAATTAAATATGCACCTATCATGTAACCATCCATTCAGCCCCTAAGTATTTATTCTACAGAAGTGACCGTGCATGTGTCCACACAAACTGTTAAGATTGTTCACAGAAGCCTTCAATGGTAAGTGAATAAACAAATTGGAATGAATCAATGTGAATATGCATCAATATGGATAAATCCCAAAATAATTATGCAGAGTGAAGAAAACCAGGACAAAAAAAATGACTATTATCTCATTTATCTAAAATTGTGAACAACACAAAATAATGACAGAAAGCAGCTCAGTGATGGACTGGGAGTGGGGTGAGGTAAGAGGGAGGAATTGTCAAGGAGCATGAGAAAATTTTAGAAGCAATGAGTATGTTCATTATTTTAACCATGGCAATGGCTTCATGGTGTGTACACATGTAAAATTTATCAAACTGTACATTTTACATATGTGCAGTTTACTGTATGACAATTGCACTTCAATAAAGCTTTAAAAATAAAATGTATGCTGGGCATGGTGGCGCACGCTTGTAATCCCAGTACTTGGAAGGCTGAGACAGGAGGGTCATAGGTTTGTGGCCAGCCTCAGCTACTTAGTGAGGTCCTCCACAACTTAGTGAGACTCTGTTTCAAAATAAAGAATAAAAAAAATTGGGCTGGGGGTGTAGCTTGGAGGTAGACTGCCCCTGGGTTCCAGCCCCAGTACCGCAAAAAAAAAAAAAAGTGATTTGAAAATATAGCTCAGTGGTAGAGTGTGTGCTTAGCAGGCACAAGGCCCTGGTTCGATCCCCAGCACCCCTCTCCTAAATGTGATTCTCTGATAAGTTACTTCACAATCTCCAGAGGTTTTAGAATGTCCTTCCCAAAGGACATTCTATATTAAATAATATACACTGTATTTAATATACAGTGTATATTAAGTAATATACACTGTACCTTCTACAACAAAAGTCAAACTGCATAGCGAAACATCAGCTATAGGATCTGAGGAAACCAGAGCTTTTACCTGTGGGCTCCTCTTCGGTGACAATGATCTGCCCCGTCCAGGGTGCTGAAGGGCGACCTGAACAGAGACAAAGACAAAGATCACTAACATTCACAGATGTGGTTTCAACTGCACTGATAGATGGATGCTGAATTAGTCACAAATGGGTTTGTTCCTAGTTCACGTATGTATTTTCATAACGAATCTTATCAAACATATATAGGGTATTGTGGGGTCATGGCCTGTGTCTTCAAGGGACTCACAATCTGCTAGAGCCTAGTATCTGCCTGGACGGATTGAGCCGACTTTTCTGGAATTGTTCTTAAACAAGCTAGATAAATAACTTGAGTTCAGGTAACTGTTCAACATGGATTTCCTGAATCCATGTTCCTTTTTAAGGGATATTATGTGTCTGGGGAAAACATTTCTAGAACAATTATAAGCACTCTAGTTATTTATCTGTCATATGAAGATAAAAAGTGAGAGGAAGTGTTGGTACAGAAGGAAAGCTCAGCAAAAGCAATTTTTTCCCCATTACATTTTGAAAAGTGCTCCCCGGTACCGCCAAAAAAATAAAAACGTGTTATCTACCAAGGAAATTAGTTTAGACCCTGGGTAAGGAAAATGGAAGAGACAGACATAAAGTTGAAGAAGAAATCCATTCTGCGACCCCCATAAACATGATAAAGAGAATGGTTCAACTCCTATTTAATCATGGCACATTTTACCAGGGCTTGCCCCAAACCAGAAAGGTGGTAAAGAAGATAACTTATTTCCAATTCAAACAAATCTTATTTTGGTTAGAATTTATGAAAGAGGAGTGAATGAAAGCATGAGATGGAATTTACAAATTTAGGGAAGTTGGAGGGTTGTGAAAAGTGATCGGAGAGCAGTCAAGGAGTCTGATTTACATGTGGGTGCAGGAAAAAGGTGACATTATTTTATGTGGATTTTTGTGGTGCCAGACGTGTAATTAAGGTAAAAAATAACACTGTAAATATGGCATAGACCTGTAATCCTCCACTTCGGTGATTTTGTTCCCCAGGAAATATCTGGCAGTATCTGGAGACATTTGTGATTGTCACAACTGGGAAGTGATGCCACTGGCATCTAGTGGGTAGAGGCACAGGATGTTGCTAAGCATTCTAAAATGAATGCATAGGATCCCTACCAATTAAGAATCACAGGGGGCTGGGCATGATGGCACACCTGTAGTCCCAGTCCTTGGGGGGGCTGATACAAGAGGATCACAGGTTCAAAACCAGCCTCAGCAACTTAACGAGCCTCTCAGCAACCTAGTGAGACCCTGTTTCAAAACAAAAATAAAGGGGCCAGGCTTGGTGGCGCACGCTTGTAATCCCAGTACTTGGAAGGCTGAGACAGGAGGATCACAGGTTCACGGCCAGCCTCAGCTACTTAGTGAGGCCCTCCGCAACTTAGTGAGACCCTGTTTCAAAATAAAGAATAAAAAGTAGGGCTGGGGGTGTAGCTCAGAGGTAGAATGCCCCTGGGTTCAATCCCCAGTTAAATAAATAAATAAATAAATAAATAAATAAATAAATAAAAGGGCTAGGGGTGTAGCTCATAGGTAGAATGTCTCTGGGTTTAATCTCCGATACCACCACCACCACCACAACAAAAAGAATGACTGGCCTAAAATGTCAGTAGTTCCAAGGTTGAGAAGTCTGGTATAGATTGAAACGTTACTATGAAACAGTTCATGTAATGTCGTTTTATGGCCCCTGTTATTGGGGATGCCGTATAGATTCCTATGAAACAAATTCAGGGCGTAAGTCATGGACCATGGTTTTGACATTAAGACTCAGAGACTAAATATATGAAAAGATTATTTTATACTGCCTAATATGGAAACTTGAATTTAAATACGATATAATATAAATATGGTTTTTTCCAACAATATTGAGAAACTCACAGTATTGAGATATTTATTCTTTAGGAGAGGACTTCAAGGTTAAGAAATTCACCTTGAGCCAGAAATAAAACTATATTTGGAATGCACTAATAACTTGAATAAAAATGCTCTCCATGCTATTTGTTTTCGTATTTCATTCCATACATAATGCCTGGAACCCAGATTAGCAAGAAAAACTTTTTTGAATAAGATAAAAATAATAAAATAAGATAAAATAAAGCCCGTAAGAGAATGAATGAGTCAAAACACACTCTTAACTTCTCCCTGTGCCCCAAGGTTTTTTTCTAATCTAAAAAGGATTATTATTATTCTCATCTCCCCCTAGTGGAAGGGAGAGGGATAACTTTGCAATGAAGCCTACTGCAGTTGTTTTTAAAGGTTTAGGGACGATTGAAAAAATGCAAAGTGCTTACTTTTAAGTCGAGCTTTTTCAGCTGGATCCAGAGCGGCCACAGGCTCAGAAACTCGAGATGGTAGGCCTATTCCAGTTTTATTCACAGCTCGAACTCGGAATATGTAGGAACGCCCTTCTATCAATCCCGTGACTGGGAACCGAGCAAACTTCACTGGTGTGTCATTGCATTGGGACCAGCTCTCGGTGCCCACCTCACACCTGAGGGAAAGAGTGGGGTTGACAGAAAATTACGAGAAGTATGGCTAAATAATAGCTCCAAAGCTGCCGACACCCCCATCTGCTTCATGTCTTCTCTGTGTTAACTATCCAAATCAGGCATGGCGTGCTAGTTGTTTAAACTGCGGGCACTTGCTTCCACTCAAATGCAGCGTGTCTCCTTTAACAAGATGAAAGAAGCTTCAGATCTTTCCTGAACTCAGGCAGGGAGCTGAGGGGCTTCAGGTGTTAAAAAGAGGAGTTTGGGGAAAGAGAAGCAGGCAGGTTTCCATCATCTTGAGGGGAGAGTCCCTCACACAACTCTCTGACTGATGCCTTCAGTTTACCATTAGTGATTTCTTTCTTTGACTTCTTTAGGTGTTTTCTTTTAAAAATGGAAGCATTGTTGGAAAGGTGGCATCTTAAAAGATAATTATTTGAGCCAGGGGTGGTGGCACATGCCTGTCATCTCAGTAATTGGGATTCTAAGACTGGAGGGTCACAGGTTCAAGATTATCCTCAGCAACTTAGCGAGACTCTCAGCAACCTATAAAGACCCTGTTTCAAAACAAAACATAAAAAAGGGCTGGGGGTGTAGCTTGGAGGTAGAACGCCCCTGGTTTCATGTAATCCCAGTAATTGGGACTCTGAGACAGGAGGATCTCAGGTGTGAGGCCACCCTCAGCAGTCTAGCAAGAGCCTATTTCAAAATAAATTAAAAAGGGCTGGGGGGTGTAGCTCAGAATAGAATGCCCCTGGGTTCAATCCCCAGTACTAAATAAATAAATAAAATTATTTGCACTGTAGTTTGGAAAACAGCTCACCATATTTCCTTACTCGATGATCACTATATCCTGTCAGGGGAAAGGGGAGGAGGTTATTGTAGTATGTTTGTTTCTTTAACAGATGAGATTGATGAGAGGCAAGAAGATTCCCAGGGGGAAATTGAGTACTTGGAAACTCATTTCTAATGGAGTGCTTTTATAACAGTTGGTGCCCAGGGATCGAGGGGGCGGGAGGAGGAGACTCCTCAGGAGACAAATATGATAGATCAAATGTAGCTTCAATCCCTATCTTCCATCCGCTTCCCCTAAATCTTCCCTTTATAGAAATTCTGGAGCTCTCTGGGTGGGGTAGGGCAGGGAGCTGAGGGGACCGGGGCAGTTTTCCAAGCCACCCTTGTCTTCAGAGGTTCTACAGAACTCTTCCTCTTCCCTATGTAGACATTGTCACGGCGACCCAGTGATCCTAGAGTGTGCTTTCCAACCCTCATCTGAGCAGAAAGAAAGGGGGAAAGCCGCTGCCCCAGAAACGTCTATAGCACGTTGGAGCAGAAACAGCACAAGTCTACAGCGAGGTCAATGTATGAATCCTGTCCTGCTACTTACCCCGTGTGGCCTCAGGTGCGCTAGTGTTTCTTCACTGGCATGTGGCTGTGGGTCAGCTAGTCCTTTCCTACTAGTAATATTATTACCCACCTCCAGGATTAGTGGTGAATATATGCAAAGTGTTGGGAGCAGTGCTGTGCATGTAGTAAATGCTTAATATTAGTCACAATGTGGTTATTTCTATTATGACCAAGGAAAGAGGAGAACAAATTGTACTGATGGTCCTTAATCTTTCAAAGTCTGCAAATCCCTTGGAAATTTGTCAAAGATAATAAGGCAGAAATATAAAGTATGACTAGCTTCTTGCTTTTTTCTCCTCCTTCCTGCCTCACTCTCTGGCTTCCTGGCGTCCTTGCTGACTTTCTTTCTCCCTGTCTGGTTTTCTGCGGTACCGGGGATTGAACGCAGGGGCGTTCTACCTCCGCACTACACCCCCAGCCCTATTTTTTATACTTTATTTTGAAACCGGGTCTCACGAAGTTGCGGAGGG
>PVJS01018954.1:0-34268 GCA_004027185.1 Glis glis | reverse complement strand
CACCCCCAGCCCTATTTTTTTTTATACTTTATTTTGAAACCAGGTCTCACGAAGTTGCGAAAGGCCTCACTGAGAGAGAGAGAGAGAGAGAGAGAGAGAGAGAGGGAGAGAGAGAGAGAGAGCTGAGGTTGGCCGCAAACCCGGATCCTCCGGTCTCCACCTCCCAAAGTACTGGGATTACAAGCGTGCGCCACCATGCCCAACTCCTTCCTTCCTTTTGTGGACACATACATTTCCAGACATAACTTAGGGGCTCTCACCAGCGAACGGTTGTATATCTTCTCTCGAGAGTTGCTGCAGATGTTCTCCAACTCCTCCTCTGTGACTTCTTCCACTGGGCGAATTATATGCGGAAGGGTCATGGACCCGGGACGACGACTTCTGGGCGTATCATCATCCTGCAGGAGGAAAAGCATAAAACACCGAGTTCCTTACTGCTTTCTCCAATTCTGAATCTCATACTGGATTTGTCATTTCTTTGCAGAAAAATCAACCAGGAAATCTCTCTAGCTTATGGAGAGGGAGCAAGTCTACTGTAAGGATAACTGGACAAGGTGGAAATGATTCCTACAAGTGAGAATGGCTGAAGAAAACCCAACTCTTGCCCAGTTAAGTTTATGTGACATTAACCATTCTGAACAGCTTGATTAAAAACATTTACGTTGGATTATTGGGTGTAGAGGCTGTGTGTGAACAAGATACAGCGCCACAGAAGATGAAAACCCAGGAAAGTACCAACGTGGAGAACTCACGTTCATATAGCCATCCATGGTCTTCCTCTTTCTCACCAGCATGTACTTATCCTCTTCCTCTTCTTCCTCCTCTTCCTCTGTGGGTACACCGCTAAGGGACCCCAGAATCCGGGACCTGGACCTGGTGAGAGGACGGGCCCTGCGGTCAGGGTTCCTCCTGGAAGCCACGCCTGGGAACGTACGCCTCCGGGGTGTCTTTGACTGCTCAACAAAACACATAAGAAGGAATCCATTTATTCCAAAATAAAGAGAAGGAACAATCTGGAAAATTCACACCTTCTCCTTAGGGAGTTTAAAGTAAAAAGAGAGCTCCATTTTCTCATTTTCTCTGTCCTTTTTATACTACACAGAGAATGAGCCCAAAACCCATATGGCCATTGTAATTTTGCAAACCAAGCCCAGTTTCTCTCAAATTGGTCTATTTATTCCTCTACTTAATGAAGATGTAAAAACTGATCTCCCATTTCAAAAATACTTTTCTACTAACACATGCACTGTTCTACATTGCCTAAAATTTTTGGTTTTCCTTCCTCCCTTCCTTGCTGGCTTCCAACCCAGGGAAAAGCAGGCTTTCCTTCTGCACCAACCACAGCAGACACACCAAACTCCCCTTGGTTGTACCAACTTAGATTTTAGAATAGAATCAGATATATTAGCCCATCAGCTGGTAAAGAAATCGTGCTTTCCTTCTTTCCTTATTCTCAGATTTTAAAGTCTACTGTGCCTCTACATGTAGGAGTGTGCTAAAGCTAGGGAAACAGAAACAAGTCTTGAACCTTCCCTCCAATCTACAGGGGTGTGAGCGCCACAGGGAGAGGCCAAACTGCCCAGGAGCCGAGGAAGATCATCCAAAGCTATCAGGAGGCTTCTTCTAGTTCCCCTTCCACTTTCTAGAAGACTGCAAGTGAGAATTTTAAAATCACACAGAAATCTGCACTAGGCTCACCTAAAACAACACTATACAAACAAACAAGGACTTACATTTGCAGATCTGGGGCCTGGGAGGGAATGTCTTCCAGGGAACGAGCCAGGGAAGCTTCCTAATTCTGACATCAGTTTTGCAAGCTAAAAAGGGAAGAAATTAAATAGAAATTATTGGTTTAAAATATGGATTGTATGTGTGCACGCGCGCAGCACACGCTAGGCTACAACCCCACCCCATCCCAAAATTTATTTTTGGTACTAGGGATTGAACCCAGGGGCATCCTACCACCAAGCTACATTCCAGCCCCCTCCCCTTTTTAAATCTTGAAGCCGGGTGTGGTGGCATATGCCTGTAATCACAGTACTTGGGAGGCTGAGATAGGAGGATAGCAGATTTGAGGCCAGCCTCAGCAACTTAATGAGGTCCTCCACAACTTAGTGAGACCCTGTTTCAAAATAAAAGAATAAAACAGGGCTGGAGGGTTCAGCCCTGGAATAAAACAGGGCTCAGAGGTAGAATGCCCTGGATTCCATCCCCAGTACCACACACACACACACACACACACACACACACACACACACAATTGAAACAGTCTAAGTTGCTGAGGCTATCCTCGGCCTGTGATCTTGTCTCAGCCTCCCAAGTACTGTAATTATAGGCGTGTACCACCATGCTCAATTAACAAATACATTTTTTTGGTAGTGGGGATTGAATCCAGGGGCATTCTACCTGAGCCACTCCCTCTACCGTTTTCTTAATTTCTTGTTTTGAAATACGGTCTCAACTAGGTTGCTGACAGTCTCACAAAGTTGTTAAGGTTGGCCTCAAACCTGTAATCCCATCTCAGCCTCCCAAGTACTAGGATTACAGGCATGCGCAAATATAATCTTAATAATAGTAACTGTTATGAGTGCTATCAGTGACAAAGTTTGATTAATAGTGTGATTTTGATTGACAATGTGCTGTGGAATATTATAGCATAATTGTGCTACCATATCCAGCACAAATACATCTAATTTTGTGTGTGCATGTGTGTAACTGAGGATTGAACCCAGAGGCATTTTACCTCCGAGCTACACCTGCACCCAATTTTTTATTTTTATTTTGAAACAGGGTCTCACTAGGTTGATGAGTCTCACTACCTGCTGAGGCTGTCCTCAAACCTGTGATCCTCCTGTCTCAGCCTCCCAAGTACTAGGATTACAGGCGTGCGCCACGACGCCCGGCTACAAATATATTTTAAAGCACACATTCTGAAGACTCCACAGCTTCAGGGAATCGATTCTTAAGACACAGGTGTAAGTAACAAGTTGTTGCTTAGAGAAGAGCTGGTTAGTTAGTTCTGACGACCTGAAATCAGATACCTACCATTGCTTTGTTCTGCTTTATATTTAAAGCCCTCTTCTCCAGAAAGTTCATGCCACTTTCATCTTCTGAATCAGAATTGGAATCGATGGCAAAATTCTCTGGAGGCTGGGGGGGTGCTGCTTTTTTGGTGGCTGCCCCCCTGGTATTTCGAGCTGGGAACTTCATGGCGACCCTGAGCGGTCCAGCGAGTCTGCACTGGCTGCGGGTCCTGCAGCCCTGGCGATCCACCTGGTGCCTCTAGTGAATCACAGCAATCCGGTCATTAAGGACGCGTTAATAAGCAGACAAGCTGCACCCGTGTGACCACAAAATCCCTCAACAAGACACTTTAGCAAATGAAATTTCACTGAACTGATTGACGCCTCTGGGTAACAAAATCAAGAATCACAAAATCTACGTGTAGCTTGACTCCATGCAGCCTATGTGGGGCACACTGTTCTGAACCACCTTCGCGGCACACAGGCCAGTGGCTCTGAACCAGTTTTTAAAATGAGAAAACTCCTGCCCCCCTTTTCTCTTCTTTAAAAATAGATCTTCATCTTCTTTTGGGGGTGATGAAAGATCTTTAAAAAGAATCCCTTTTTAAAGCAGGAATAACTGTTTTCCCATAAACATGGTCTCAAGGCTTATGGCGATATTTAACTATGTTAAAACATCTCAATTCTCTAATGCTCTTTTTTTGTGTGTGTGGTACTGGGGATTGAACCCAGGGGCATTCTACCTCTGAGCTATACCCCCAGCCCTATTTTATTCTTTTTATTTTGAAACAGGGTTTCACTAAATTGTGGAGGGCCTCACTAAGTTGCTGAGGCTGGTCGCAAACCTGCGATCCTCTTGTCTCAGCCTAATTCATTTTTTTTAAATTGTGGTAAAAATTTTCAGAAAGCAAAATTTACCATTTTAACAATTTTCAAGTGTACAATCCAGTGGCATTGAATATATTCATGCTGTTGTGCTGGCATCACCTCACCCGTCTCCAGAATGTTCATCTTCTCACACTGAAACCCCCGTACCCATTAAACTCCCAACTCCCACTCCCCCAGTCTCGGCAACTACCATCCTATTTTTCTGTCTATAAAGCTTCCAGATCTCTCTCTAATCCTAAGAAAATTCCAGATTCCATATGGAAATCAAGATCACAAGGTATCGCCGGGCGTGGTGGTGCACGCTTATAATCCCAGTACTTTGGGAGGCGGAGACCGGAGGATCCGGGTTCGCGGCCAGCCTCAGCTCTCTCTCTCTCTCTCCACCTAGTGAGGCCCTCCACAACTTCGTGAGACCCAGTTTCAAAATTAAGTATAAAAAAAAATAGGGCCGGGGGTGTGGCGCGGAGGTAGAACGCCCCTGGGTTCAATCCCCGGTACCGCAAAAAAAAAAAAAAAAAATCACAAGGTATCACTTCATACCCACTAGGAGAGCTAAATCTAAGGCAAAAAAAAAAAAAAACAAGTGTTGGCAAGGATGTGGAGAGACTGGAACCTTTGTACACTTCTGATCAGAATGTAAAACGGTGTCCCATGTTGGAAAAGTCTGTCAGTTCCACAAAAGTTTAAACAGAGTCACTATACAACCCATAAATTCCACTTCTAAGTATGCACCCAAGACTGTATGTCCACATAAAAACTTGTACACGAATGTTAAGAGCAGCATTATTCATACTAATAAGTACAAACTCAAATATTCTTTAACTGATGGATATGGGGAGAAACCACTAATAGGTATAGGGTTTCTTTTTGAAGTGATAAAAAATTCTAAAAATAAATCAAAACGAGAAAGAATAAATTATCACCCACAAAGTCCCAGAAGGGGAAGACCTTTTTTTTCTGTGTGTGTGTGTGTGTGTGTGATTGAGAGAGAGAGAGAGAGAGAGACACACACACACACATACTGGGGATGGAACCCAAGGCCTACCTCCAGGCTACACTCTCAACCTTTTTTTATTTGGAAATAGGGTCTCCCACTAAGTTGCTTAGAGCCTCTATGAGTTGCTGAGGCTGACTTCAAACCTGCAATCCTCCTGGTCTCAGCCTCCCATGTAATAGGATTACAGGTGTATACCACCTTCCTAGACGACCCAGTTTTAACATTCAAAAACTTAAGGGACTAGGGGTATATATAGCTCAGTGGTAGAGCATGTGTTCACTATGCACAAGTTCCTGGGTTCAATCCTCAGTATCTCTTAAACCTCCATGCACAGCTTTGGGCGGTGGGGAACTGGATACTGGGGATTAAACCTAAATCTAAGGGCATTCTACCTCTGAGCTATACCCCTAGCCCATTTCTCTTTTTAAAACAGGATTCTGCTAAATTATCATGCACTGGCCTGGAACCTGTGATCCTATCTCAGCCTCCCAAGTACTGGGATTATAGGCATGTGCCACCACACTCTGCTCCACAAACATCTTTTAGAACTGTTCACATACTTTTAGTATCCATGAATGGAGAGAATACACAACAAAAACTTTCATGAATTCTTAACACTTTTAATCCATTGGTATCTTGGTAATCACAACAGTATCTACAAAGAACTGAAACACTGCAGAAATTATTCCAGCTACTGACGATGGGTCACATTCCAGATTTGCAGACTGACCGTTGCAATAAATATCCCCAATGGCCTATTTGGAGAAACATCACTTGTTAAGAGGAAACACACACCAGCGCCAAGTTCCACAGTGATAAAACACTCATGGGGCAGGTGCTGTCACTCCTACCAGTGTTACTCAAGTGATAGCCCAGGCAACCGACCCAGGTCAGACCACAGGGAGGTGAAGAGCATGCACCCAATTGAAACTAGCATCTGCTTCCTTTGGAGGAAGTATTAGGGACAAAAACAAATGTCTGCAGAACGAGAAGGCATGCTCAGGGATGGGGCTGAGGTGCAGCAGCAGCAGCAGCAGCAGCAGCAGCAAAAGCAGGAAGAGGGAGCAAACAGAGGCAGGAAATGCCCTACTTGTCCTTGCTGCACTCAGCTCCTGCGTGGCAGTCCTCACGGGGTTCTCAGGATGCAGGAACAGACCTAACTCTGAAAGCTAGTCTTTATCAAAGGCCTGCTCTACGCCAGGCACCGGGCTGGGCTCCTGTATGTAACGGGCATGTAGCTAATCGTTAAGACACATGTACTTCATCTGGTTAGGCTAGCTCTCTGTGATAATGAAAATCTGTACAACAGTATTTTATAAGTTTCTAAGGTTTTCAGAATCTACAAAATGTTTAAGACTTAAGTAAAAACTAAGACATGAAGAAAATATTCAAAAATTTTTAAAATGTCAACAAAGTCTTGTGGCATGACTAAACGGAAAATCATAGGAAAAATTTTTTCAAGTACGTCATGCCTTTGAATGTACCTTCTTGGTGAAAATCTCAAACTCACCATTCCATCTTGTATCTCACTCTCTGAGAAACCGCAAAATGATTCATTGTCAGAGTCGGCATGAGAAATACTGGCCAGTTCGTTAGTGACATCTGGCCTTGGTTTCTGTAAAAATCCACAATGGTCTAATACTTCTTGCACCTCACTTTCTGAAAAGCCGCAGAAAGATTCATTATCAGAGTCCTCATAAAAAACATTTGCCAGTTCTTCACTGATATCTGACCTGAATTTAGGTTTCTGTAAAATAAATAAATAAATGTGGTTGTACATTTTTTTTCCTTTTACAAGAACCAATTTTCCATAAACCGTGCAGAGAGCAAATCACATTTACAAGTGCACTACAAGAGAATAGCTTTTGTTACAAAGAAAAATGGTTCTGAGGTTTACAAATGATTTCTGAGTTGTTATGGCAAATCATCAGGCACGTTAGGTTAGGCGACATTTCAAAAGGATAGAATAAGTAGCTAATCTATCTCCAACAATTACTACCTAGAACCACAGCAAAAAGTGAAATGAAATTACAGTGCATACTGTATTTTCATAACGGCTGTATAGAAATGTAGGCAAAAAGCAAGCAGTTTTAATCACGCACAAAGCATTTGGGGCATTTTGAGCACTGCAGACTCAATTCTGTTTATTCTCAGGCAGCACTTACCGTGTTTGCAAAATTATCAGAAGCAAAGCTGTCACAACTGTCATCAGAGGATGATGAGGTTTCCATGGAAATCAACTTCATATATCTGAATTTCTTTACATTCTTTACTCTCAGATCCTTTTGCTGCAAATGGAAATGGCAGTACTATTAAGTGGGATGCTGGCTATAGTATCTAACTAAAGACATCGTTTTTGAGTTTAGCAGGTTTAACAGCAGAGCAGATATGTCCATTTCTCTTACCCTACAAAGAAAAAAGGAAGATTTGCAATTGCTACATAAAATTTTCAAAACCAGGTCAAATTCTTAAGGAGGGATCCCTTTGGAGAGAATTTTAATACTTACCAAAATATTCAAACATTTCCTGAGCTACCTCTCTTCCAATCTTAACAGCCCCGAAGCTCTTAGTATTATACTAACTAAGCTCCATTGGAGTTTAATGCTAAACTCTTAAAATCCAACCTTGCTTGTTTTAATTGAACTCTACTTCTAAAAGAAAATTTCAAAAGTACAAAATGGAAGACCAATTTTTCTCCCTCAGCCAAAATCAAGCTAATGAGGTCTTTTTTATGTAAGCTTTGGGCTCTGTACTGTGATGCTAATTTCCCCAACTACAAAAATTGGGTAGGACCTCTACCTCAAGATGGCAGGCATCCCAACAGGCTGGGTTCCAATCTGGAGGGGTAGAGTGATTTCAGCACAAGTCCATACAAATCAAATATATCAACCCCATAAAGGAATGGTATAAGAAACCAAGTTCATGGTCAAATAGCACTCCAAATGCAAGTGGAATACCTGGTTCCGTTTTAGCACTCAGTTTACCCTAGCTTGTCATTCAGCCCTTTTACAAGCAAGGCCCCTTACTCTGTAAAACAGACTTAAGTATTTTAGGGCTGGGGGTGTACCTCAGTCATAGAGCACTTGCCTAGCCTGCATGAGGCTCTGGATTAGATTCTTTGGGAGGTGAGGACTTAAGAGTTTTAAAAGTCCCTTATGCAAATTATTTGTAGATATGAAAATGCTTCATTCATTCAATAAGCAATCTTGCGTTACTCATCAGAAAACACAACTGGGATCAATCTTATTTTAAAAGAATGTCAATTTCTATCATTTCTTAATATTTAACGAGATTTCTTAAGTGTTGCATTAGTTCCTATATTTTTATTTTCTTAAGTAAGGCCATGGAATAGCAGTGAGTCCTTAGACTGAAAACTTTGAAAGGACAAGTTTTGCTACAGGTCTCACAAAACAATGCCAAGATGTGAAAAGAACATTCTACAGTTCTCACTCTTGCAAACAGTGTAATTATTTGCATGATGAGGGTACCCTAACCTCCTTATCGCCCTAGGTAGGTGCCATTCAACTGATTTAGGAAGTTTCTGTCTTGCCCCGTGTGTGTGTGTGTGTGTGTGTGTGTGTGTGTGTGTGTGTGTGTGTGTTTACTGGGAATTGAACCTCCAAGCTACACTCCCAGCCCTATTTTATTTTTATTTGGAAACAGTGTCTCGCTAGGTTGATGAGTCTCACTACTTGCTGAGGCTGTCCTCAAGCCTGTGATCCTCCTGTCTCAGCCTCCCTAGTACTAGGATTACAGGCATGCACCACCAGGCCCAGCTGTCTTGCTCTTTAACAATGTAAGAATATGTTATAATAGGTAGAGCTACAAAATATAAAGGTTATATGTAAATGGGACACAGTAAATGTTAGGAGCTGGATCTCAGAAGCCCCCCATTTTCCAGATGAAGAAATTCAAGGCCCAGGAAGGTGAAATAAACGGCACAAGATCTCAGGGCTGGAAAGAGAACTCAAGTCTGTCATATCCTACAACAAAAGTGCTTCTTACACTCCTTGAGAGAGTCTTGTCCTTTGCTCATCAATCCACCTGCAGAGAGAGATCCACGACAGCCCAAGGGAGCCATTCTACTGGAAGCTGTCAGGGAAATACAGGCTCAACTTTAACAAGTCTGCACAGGCTAAGAGTTATTTACCAGGCAAATGCAATCTTGGAGGAAAAGACACAGAAAGAAGTAAATTAAATGGGCATGGCTGCCATGATGGGGGAGGGGGCAGGCATAATAACGAATACCATTTACAGAGGGTTTTTCTGTACCGAGCACTATGTGAAGCATGCTTTAATACCATGTTTAAGTCTTTGCAGCAAAGATACTAGAGCTATTTTCACTTAACAAATAAGGAAACTGAGGCTCAGTGAGGTGGTACGATTACTCGAGTCACAAAGTGGTCCAAATTTGAATCCAGTTATGTCAGGTTCTAAGCCCACCCAACACCCAACACGTGGCTTTCTTCACCCTGGAAGCCAAAGCCCAGTTCCACCTGGGTGGTGACTAGATTGAGACCACGCCCCCTCCCACCCACCCCAGCATCCCCACGTGGGTCCCTAACCACTGATCTTTATTTTAAGCACGTCTTTCTCGGCCTTTCCACCCAACCCCCACTCTTCTATCCATTCCTGGGCCGGCCCCACATTCTGGCTTCCGTTAAGAGTAAAAAGTAACGTTCCATTCCGGGCCCCTTGCAGCTACAAGTGAGGCTGGGGGTGGGGAACGAATAGAATCGTGCATAGTGTGGATCGCCCGGCCCTACAACTACACTTAAACACGAGCTGGGACGGGGGACCTTCCACCACGTGCACAACCCAAGTTCTAAAACCCAAGTTCTAAAAAGGAGCGTTTGCAAGATCTTAAACTTCAAGCCCGCAGACCTCCGCGGTTAGAAGCCGCAACACCGGCCTGAGCCGGCGGGGAGCGCATCCCCGGCCACCCAAGGCATGCGGGTGGCGAGGCGAGCACCGGCCCGGTGCTGCGTGCGGAAAGGGCTAGGCTGGGCGGCTGCGGGAGAGCTCCCAGGGAACCGGCCGCTGGACACAATCGGGGACTGGCCAGCGCACGTGCATGCCGGTGCACGTGCCGGGGCTCCCCCACGCTGCTGCCACCACCCTGCAAACGCCCCACTCCTCCACGCCGTCCGCACGCCGAATGCACACGAGGACGGGAACGTCCCCGGGCTCCAGGTCGTTACTCCAGCTGCACAAAATCTGGGACTTGCCTAAACCGGCGACGCCCAGGACCGCCACCAGTTGATAAGCAGCACTCGGCTGCGGAGTGGGAGGGTGTTGGCCCCCGCCCGCCCGCGCCCAGCACCACCGCGCCCGCCCCGCGGGTTCGCCGCCCGGCCCTCACCCGCACGCGGCGAGTCTCCATGCTGGCGGCGGGCGCCGGGCTGCGCTCGGAGTGGGGACAGTGGAGCCGCCGCGCGCCGGGGTCCCAGAGTCGGAGCAGCGGGATCCGCGCGGCGGGCAGGCGGGGCGCGCAGACCTGGGCCCGAGGGGCGGGGCTCCGGCCGGCTTTCCCGCGTTGGGGCGCAGGTCCTGCAAGCTGAGATAACAGCCCGACCCTGCGCGAGACCCGCGCGGGCTCCAAAAAAAACTTGGTCCTCCGTGTGTTCGGAGCTCTTAAGATATCCTTGGAAACTTCTAAAATTCGCTCTGACAAAGGGCGTTTTGGGGCCTGCGAGTACCCAGCTCTTTAGGTAGCTGCGCGGTCCTGAGCGAGTGGCGCGAAAGCGGTTCGTATTGCCCCGGGGTTAGCAGGCTGATTTGCATGAATTCCGGGGCTGGGGGTAATGGAGAGCGGCGCGGGGTGCGCGCTCCGGCACTTTCACTGCTCCTGCCGTTTACATAATTTAAAAATGTATCAGTACCAAAGAATTCAGCCCGAACACCACCCTTTATTAGACGATTTACTGTCCTTCGTTCCCTCTTATCTAGTAACCACGCCATTATCTCCAGCAGTAAAATGAGTTAAATCCTGCCCTTTTCCAGAAAGGACGGGAAGTCGACTTGTTTTCCATAAGATCTGTAGTTTTTAAAGTAGAAAACAGCCGCTGCTGCAGTTTAGTGAAGACTTAACCTATGAGATTTTTTAAAAACTCTTTAGAGATTGTCTGTTGGAGATAGAAGCTGCAGACTATTAACGTCGTTTAGCGGTCTTTTCTCACATCAGAATTTAGAATTGCCTGAGTTCAGAATAGAGAGACATTTTTCAATGCCCATTTAATCAAACCTGGCGTGACGACAAAATAAAGTAAGGCGCTTTTTTTTGTAAAGAACAAAAAACTTGCTTTTAGAAGAAAGAGTAAGAAAGTGGGTTGCTTTAAAAGACCCTAATTATAATGTTATGTTTTTTAAAAGTGCTTTTGAAGTGCGTTTCCCCCTTATTTCAAAACTTTTCCCTAGGAAATAACTATTTGGCAGTTAAGAGAGCATGCGTGAACCCCCTGCGTTCCTCTCTGTTTGTATTCAGTATAAAAAACCTGTAAGTAAATAATGCACAAAGAACAATGACTTGGAAAGAGTTTTCCAGCCTTTCTTAAACATGCCTGCCCGGTGGTCACTACACCACTGTGCAAGGGACAAAGAACTCAAGGTCTCCAAGATCGGAGCCAGGAAGAGAGGCTATTGGTCTGTCTAGAGAAATTCCTGGTAGAAATAAATATTTGTTGAATGAATAAACAACTAAATGAATGATGAACTAAAATTGTCTTTAGTGTCCTTGAGAATAGTTTTGTAGCCGGGCGTGGTGGCGCACCCTCCTAATCCCAGTACTTGGGAGGCTGAGACAGGAGGATCCTGGTTGGTGGCCAGCCTCAGCTACTTAGTGAGGCCCTCTGCAACTTTGTGAGACGTGGTTTCAAAATAAAGTATAAAAAAACAGGGCCGGGGGTGTAGTCCGGAGGTAGAATGCCTGGGTTCAATCCCTGGTACTGCAAAAAAAAAAAAAAAAAAAAAAAGAATAGTTTTGTGCCACTAAAAGTAAATATGTGAGCATTTGTAATTGCCCATCACATCAAGTAGTAATCAGGAAAATACAAATTAAAACAAGGAGATACTGTTTTACTTTGACTGGCAAATCTTTAAAAGCCCAATTAGACCAAGTGTTGGTAAGGATTCAAGTAACTCCCAAAATGTTAGCTGTGTACATTTTTTACATTAAAAAGCAATCCAGAAATATGTAGGAAAGCCCAGCAAAACCATTTCAAGATATATAACCCAGAATGATTTTTCACATTGCAGGTTCAAACTTGTTGGTGGATTGTGGCATCAATCCAGTGGGTCACAACCAGCATATTTTCTTTTTTCTGTGTATTTGTGAATGTTTACTTAGTAATTTTATTTTATTGTGGTTCATAAAAAAAGACATTTAACATGAGATCTATCCTCGTAACAAACCTACATGTATGTTGTGTTGTTGGCTGTGGGTCCAGTGTTGAATTGCAGACTTCTAGAATTTATTCATCTTGCTTAACTGAAAGTATATGCCTGTTGATTCACAGAAACTCCCCACTTCCCCCTCCCTCTAGCCCCTGGCAACTAGTTCACTCTGATTCTATGTAGTTGACTATTTTTTTTTTTTTTTGCGGTACCGGGGATTGAACGCAGGGGCATTCTACCTCCGCGCTACGCCCCCGGCCCTATTTTTTATACTTTATTTTGAAACCGGGTCTCACGAAGTTGCGGAGGGACTCACTAAGTAGAGAGAGAGAGAGAGAGAGACAGAGAGACAGAGAGAGGGAGAGAGAGCGAGATAGCTGAGACTGGCCACGAACCGGATCCTCCGGTCTCCGCCTCCCAAAGTACTGGGATTACAAGCGTGCGCCACCACGCCCGGCTTTGTAGTTGACTATTTCTGATACCACATATAAGTAGAATCATGCAACACGTGTATTTCTGTACTTCTAGCTTTATTTTTCAGTGAAGTAGAATACGAGAGTAGTGAGAGTATTGTTTCCTGAAACTCATGTTTCACTTTTGTGAGTTTGTGTGCGCAGTGTGTGAGCTCTATGAAACCTATCTCCTACTGTGCTTCCTCACCAAGGGTTTCCAAGGTACTGTCCAGGAGAATGTGCAATACAGATGGGCTCGCACTGTGTCGTGCAGTCAAGGGTGGGAGGCTAGGAAGCCCCGCACTCACTATTCTGAGTACTTGGGGTGCAAAGTCCAGACAGTTTACAGTTTGTTGGAGGAACAGAGGTAAATAAAGAAGATAGTTTCAGGTGTGATAACTTTTTTAATAGAAATATGAAAGTTTATTTTAAGTTAGGGAAAGACAGAGGACAAAGCAGGTGCCTCCCCCCAAAAGGGGGGGAGTGTGATAACTTCTGAGAAGAAAAATAAAAGCAAGGGGGAAAATAGAAGCAAAATAAAGGGATAGGAAATGTAAGAGGTACTCATTTAGATAAGTTAAAAAACTAATTCAAGTAAGAAAAACAGGAAAGGCTTCTCTGAGGAGGTGATAGCTGACCAGGAAACTGAACAAAGTCAGGGAGGAAGCCAGAGTGACAGCTAGGAGACCCCCCAAGCCCCGCCCCCTTAAGACTCTTGAGAGCTAAAGAGAAAGGGGGGAGAAAGAGATAGATGATGATGATGATGATGATGATGATGATGATGATGATAGATAGATAGATGATAGATAGATAGATAGAGGATAGATAGATAGATGATAGATGTTAGATAGATAGATGATAGATAGATGATAGATAATGATGATGATGATAGATAGATGATAGATAGATGATAGATAGATTGATAGATGATAGATAATAATGATGATTGATTGATAGATGATAGATAGATAGATAGATAGATAGATAATCTTGGGGCTATGTGAAGAGTTTGGGATTTATTCCAGGGATGATGGGAAAACACTGAAGGATTGTGATGGAAACAAAGCATTGATCTGGACTGTAGACTGAAGGGAGCCCAGGGTAAGAGCTCTCCCTCCCTAAGATACATTATTTTGAAGTTGGGACTAAGGATCTGAGGAGTGGAAGGTTCAGTCCTAGTAACATTGTATAAAATAGTATACACAATGTAAATGCCCCTCAAAAAGGAAGTGGATACAGGAACAGGGGGATATGCAAGCAATGGAACTTGAACAATAGTTCCGGTGAATGGCATAGCTTACTTGCATCCATTTAGAGAGATCTTAAAAATAACTGGCTGAGTCTGGCGTGGTGGTGCATGCTTATAATCCCAGTGCTTATGAGGCTGAGAAAGGAGGATCACAGGTTCGAGGACAGCCTCAGCAAGTACTGAGCCTCTCATCAACCTAGCGAGACCCTGTATCAAAATAAAAATAAAATAGGGCTAGGGGTAGACCCAGAGGTTAGAATGCCCCTGGGTTCAATCCCTAGTACCACAAAATAAATAAATAAATAAATAAATAAATATAAAAAGTGACTGAAAAAGCAAAGTGTAAATACATTCATAAAGTATCTTCCTTGTGGGAATTTTAAAAACACAAAACATCACAAGTTTTTCAAGTGTAACAACATGAACAGGCAGAATAGGAGAGAGGTTAACTCTAACAAGGGAAAGATAGACAAAGTAGGGGAGGGTGGGGCCTTCAATGAATGCGTTCTTTAAAAAACAGCCAAGGATGGTGCATGCCTGATCCCAGTACTTGGGAGGCTGAGACAGGAGGATCACAGGTTTGAGGCCAGCCTCAGCAACTAAGCGAGATCCTCAGCAACTTAGACCCTGTTTCAAAATTTAAAAAGGGCTGGGGGTATAGCTCAGAGGTAGAAATGCCCCTCGGTTCAGCCTCCATTGCCAAAAATAAAAATAAAATAAAATAATAAAAACAGTATGAGCCAAGGGGCACACACCTGTAATCCCAGTACTCGGGAGACTAAGACAGGAGGATCCCAGGTTTAAGGCCAACATGCTAACTTACAACTAGTTTCAAAATAAAAAATAAAATAGGGCTGGGGGTGTAGCTCAGAGGTAGGACACCCCAGGGTTTGTGACCAGGCAATAATCCCTGATGTTAGCCAGTTATAGGGTGGCAATCCCTTTCTTTCTTTCCTTCTTTCCTCCTTTGATCCTTTCCTCCTTTCTTTCTTGAACCCAGGGGCATTCTATCTCTAAGCTAAACCCCCAGCCATTTATTCTTTTTTTGTTTTGAAACAGGGTCTCACTAGGTTGTTGAGAGTCTTGCTAAATTGCTGAGCCTGGTCTTGAACCTGTGATCTTCCTGCCTCCGCCTCCCAACTATTGGGATTACAGGTGTATGCCTGGCAGTAATCCCCTTCTTGTTATTCATTCATTCATTCATTCATTCATTCATTCATTCGTGGTACAGGGGATTGAACCCACGGGCCTTCTACCTCTGAGCTATATATACATACCCCAGCCCTATTTTATTTTTATTTTTGAAAAAGGGTCTTGCTAGCCACCCTGGCCTCAAACCTCCTCTCTCCGCCCTCCAAGTACAGGGATTACAGGCATGTGCCACCTTGCCCAGCTTCTTGTGACAGGGCTTTGAATGCCTTGGGCTATTGTGAACTTTAAGGATAGCTGTACGTTGTCCTGTAGCTTTTATTTAATTCATACAAAGAATTCCATTACCTGTTGTTTGAAACTTGACCCTGAGTTTCTGAACACTTGGTACTTGTATAAATAGACAAGCTGGAGTAACTTGAACTCAGGATGACTGGCTTTAGAACAAAGAATGCAACACAGAGTAAGATGTATCCTTTTGAGATGAGATTTCAGCACAATGCCAGTGCCCCCATAACTGTGCATAAACTTCAGACCACACACCCATCTCTCAAGCAGTGTAATGTGAACCCAGGCAGCCCTGGAAACCAGAGACCTAGAATAGACCAGACACGCCTGGAGACAATGGGCTGGAAAGAGTTTTCACGGTGTTTGTGGGTACAGACAGGTGGCAGTTTGTCAGGTCACAAATCTCTATTTTAAAAAACCCCCTAATTATAGATTTACCTCTGCTGTGCCTGCTTTCAGGATACATAAAGGAAGAAACTTACAAGACCTAAAGTTCTGTTTCCACTGCCAGAAGCCACTCCGTGGGAGGGCCAGTCCATTGCCACCCAGGCTCCGTTAGTTCCCAAGCATCAGCTCTGTGTGCTTGCTTTTGATTATATGTTAACCATGTCTTAGGTACCTGATTAGAGAAAGGAATATGGGAAAATGAATGCAAATCTGGTCATTTTTAGCAAAAGGAAATATTTGTTTCTTCTTGGATGAGTATTGGTTAATGCAAAGTATATAACTATAGGTATTAAACCATTGGTAAACACCTTTTTTTTTCCCACTGATGGGGCTCAAACCCAGAGCCTCCAGCATGCTAGGCATAGAGTTTTACCACTGAGCTACATGCCCAGCCCTGTTAAACACTTTTGATAACATAAAGTCAAACTTTGATTACTTAATCAGCCAATTCCAACATTATGGAAGCTGAATTACAACTAAAAAAAAAACCTAACTCTGACTATTTTTTTTTTTACCATCTATAACCTCCCTTTCAACTGTTTATCCTTTCCATAACTTTTTCTTTTTAATTGTACTTGGTGCTGGGTATGGTGGTGCATGCCTACAGTCCCAATATGTGGGAGGCTGAGATAGGAGGATCACAGGTTCAAGGCCAGCCTTAGCAACTTGGTGAGATCCTGTTTCAAAATTCTACCTCCTGTAGCTTGAAGGTAGAATGCCCCTGGGTTCAATCCCCAGTATCTGCTCCCCCAAAAAAATTGCAATTGGCAAAATTTTTGTATTTATTTAAGAGTTGTTTATTTTCAATTCTCCTCCTTTGGGAACAACCAGAGTATACCCAAAAACATTGTGAAAAATCTCTGTACATTGCATATGCAACTTATTCTAATTTGTCTTAGTCGTAACCTATCCAGGTCATTGCTTTCTTCCTCATATTTTTTCCTTTCAAATAGCTCTTTGGGAAAAGAATTGCCGCAGAGAAAGGAAGTGTAAGCATTAACAAAAGGGGATTTAAGGATCATTTGAAGATTGTTTAATTTCTGGAGGAAACAAAATGTAAGATATTGGTCAGGGGCCCCAGGGAAAATCAATTTTTTCTTTAGTATATACTTAAAATAATTGAAAGCAAGCCAAGTGTGGTGGCACATGCTTGTAATCCCAGTACTTGGGAGGCTGAGGCAGGAGGATCACAGGTTTGTGGCCAGCCTCAGCAACTTGTGAGGCCCTCCACAACTTAGTGAGACCCTGTTTCAAAATAAAGAATAAAATAGAGCTGGGGGTATAGCCCAGAGGTAGAATGCCCCTGGGTTCAATCCCCAGTACCACCAAAAAAATTTTTTAAAGCAAAGCTGGGTATAGTGGCCCACACCTGTAATCTCAGTACTTGGGAGGCTGAAACGGGAGGATCGCAGGCTTGAGTACAGCCTCAGCAACTAAGCAAGACCCTCAGCAACCTAGCGAGATCTTGTTTAAAAAAAAAACAACATAAAAAGGTCTGAGGAAAAGCTAGGTGTGGTGGTGCATGCTTGTAATCCCAGTACTTGGGAGGCTGAGACAGGAGGATCACAGGTTCAAAGCCAGCCTCAGCAACTTAGCGAGACTCTCAGTAACCTAGTGAGACCTTGTTTCCAAATAAGAAATAATGCCTCTGGGTTCAATCCCTACTACCAAAAAAAAAAAAAAAGGTCTCGGGGTATAGCTCTAACTCGGGGTATAGAGTTAGAATGCCCCTGAGTTCAATCCCCAGGACCAAAAAATTTAAAAAATTGAAAGTAGACACTTGTATACCAATGTTCATAGAAGCATTATTCATAATAACCAAAAAATAGAAACAACCAAAGTATCAACAGATGAATGAATAAAAATAAATTTAGGATATAATATAATGGAATATTACTCAGCCTTAAAGAGGAATGAAATTAGCTGGGTGTGGTGGCACACACCACCAAGGAGGCTGAGGCAGGAGGATTGCAGGTTCGAGGACAGCATCAGCAAGTAGTGAGACTCTCAACAACCTAGCGAGACCCTGTTTCCAAATAAGAAATAAAATCAGGCTGGGGGTGTAGCTCAAAGGTAGAGTGCCTCTGAGTTCAATCCCCAGTACCACACACACACACACACACACACACACACACACACAAATAAATTAATTTTTTTTAAAAAAGAATGAAATTCTGATGTATATTATAATGTGGGTAAAACTTGAAAACATTATGCTGAATGAAATAAGCCTAATATAAAAGGACAACTATGCTATGATTCCCCTTAGGTGCCTAGAATGGGTAAATTCATAGAAATAGAAAATGGAAGCCAGGCGTGGTAGTGCACACTTGCAATCCCAGTACTTGGGAGGCTGAGGAGGATCACAGGTTCGAGGACAGCCTCAGCAAGTAGTGAGACTCTCTCAACCTAGAGAGACCCTGTTTCAAAATAAAAATAAAATAGGGCTGGCAGTGTAGCTCAGAGCTTAGGATACCCCTGGCTGCAATCCCCAGTGCCACAAAAAAGAAAAAAAAAAAGAGAGTGTCATTTTTAGCCAGATGTGGTGGCACATACCTGTAAGGATCGCAGGTTTGAGGACAGCCTCGGCAAGTAGTGAGACTCTCATCAACCTATCGAGGCCCTGTTTCAAAATAAAAATAAAATAGGGCTGGGGGTGTAACTCAGAGGTAGAATGCCCCCGGGTTCAATCACCAGGATGACACACACGCACAAAAAAGTAGAATAGAGGTTACCAGGGGCCGGGTGGAGGAGGAGAAAAATGGGGAGTTGTTGTTTAGTGGGTACAGAATTTCTATTTGGGATGATGAAAAAGGTCTGGAAATGGGTAGTGCTACGGTCACACAACCTTATGAACGAATGTACTTAATGTCACTGAGTTGTACACTTAAGAATGGGTAAAATGAGCCTGATGTGGCATATGCCTGTAATCCCAGTACTTGGGAGGAGGCTGAGACAAGAGGATTGCAGGTTTAAGGACAGCCTCAGCAACATAGTGAGACTCTCAGAAACCTAACGAGACCTGTTTCCAACCAAAAAATGAAAAAGGGATGAGATATAGCTTGGAAGTAGAATGCCCCTGAGTTAAATAACCAGTATTACACACACACACACACACACACACACACACACACACAGAATAGTGAAATAGCAAGTTTTATGTTATGTGAATTTAACCACAAATTTTTAAAAAGCCCATCAGAAGTCTTACTCCATGAGGATTTATGTGGTCAGGTTAAAGATGTTGGCAGTGAAGAAGAGAATCATGTTCTAACCAACCTTCTCCCAGATTTCCAAAGAGGTGAAGAAATTACTTTTGGAAATATGATAGAATTATTTTTTTATTTTTATTTATTTTTTTTTTTTTGCGGTACCGGGGGTTGAACCCAGGGGTGTTCAACCTCCGCACTACACCCCTGGCCCTAATTTTTTATGCTTTATTTTGAAACCGGGTCTCACGAAGTTGCAGAGGGCCTCACTAGGTAGAGAGAGAGAGAGAGAGAGAGAGAGAGAGAGAGAGACAGGGAGAGACAGAGAGAGAGAGAGAGAGAGAGAGAGTGAGCTGAGGCTGGCCGTGAACCCGGATCCTCCGGTCTCCACCTCCCAAAGTACTGGGATTACAAGCGTGTGCCACCACGCCTGGCTTAGAATTATTAATATATTTTAAAGTCAAAATAATTCACAATTTCTTGTTGATGTAACCATGTAAAGATTATAGTTTTTAAGCCGGGCATGGTGGTGCACACCTGTAATTCCAGTACTTGGGAGGCTGAGACAGGAGGATCACAGATTCAAGGACAGCCTCAGCAACTTAGCAAGACTCTCAGCAACCTAGGGAAACCCTGTTTCAAAGTACAAAATAAAAGGGGCTGGGGGTATAGCTCAGACGTAGAATGCCCCATTACCAAACAAAAAAAAGATTGTAATTTTTTTTTTTTTTGCGCAGTACCGGGGATTGAACCCAGGGGCATTCTACTGCCAAGCTACACCCCCGGCCCTCTTTTTTATCCTTTATTTTGAAACCGGGTCTCATGAAGTTGTGGAGGGGAGGGCCTCACTAAGTAGCTGAGGCTGGCCGCGAACCCAGATCCTCCGGTCTCAGCCTCCCAAGTACTGGGATTACAGGTGTGCGCCACCACTCCCGGCTAAAAAGATGGTAATTTTTAAAAATAAAAATAATAATGTTTTGCTATTATGGCACATAATCTCTACACCCATGAACATGTGCTTCCTTCATGGGTCATCAGGAAGAAATGCGAAGAAAACATCCAAAATTGTCAATCTGGCCCGGGGTAGAGAGATCAAGCCTTGGGAGAAACAGTACCCCTGTCCCTTGGTGAGTGTCACTTAGCATGAAGGGAAACAGCCCTGAGAGGGTACTCAGTCCAAGTTAGATTCCTCCTGGAGCACTTAGGCATATTTGATCCAAAGGAATATTTTGAGTAGTACATAGAATGATGTTACTGAAATGGTTTCCAAATTAGCCTGGTGGAATTTATCCCTCCTGGGATTATAACTGTGAATGGTCTACTTCCATAGGAATTAAATGAGTTATACACTTTCCTGTTTTACCAAGACCAGCATCTTCAACTACAATCATGTGTTAGTCAGCTTTCTACTGCTATATCAAATACCTAAGATAAATCAACTTATAAAGAAGAAAGGTTAGCTGGGTGTGGTGGCGCACACTTGTAATCCCAGTACTTGGGAGGCTGAGATCGGAGGACCTGGGTTTGCAGCCAGCCTCAGCTACTTAGTGAGGCCCTCCACAACTTAGTGAGACCCTGTTTCAAAATAAAGAATAAAAAATAGGGCTGGGGGTGTAGCCCAGAGGTAGAATGCCCCTGGGTTCAATCCCCAGTACCACAAAAAAAAAAAAGAAGAAGAAGAAGAAGAAAGGTTTATTTCTTATTTCTGCTCAGTTTCAGAGCTTTCAGTCCATGATCCGGTGGCCCTGTTGCTTTTTAGTCTACGGTGAGGTAGCACATCATGGCAGGAACATGTGGTAGAGGAAGCTCCGAAGTGAGAAAAGGGATGGTGGCCCATGGTTCCCTGGAAGAGCCGCCCTCAGTGACCCAAGATCTCTGTGTAGGCCTCACCTCGTAAAGGTTCTATTACCACCCGATGGCGCGAAGCTGAGGATCAAGCATGGACTTTGGGAGACATTCCAGATCCAAGGTGTCACCAAGCAGACCCTCCTCCATGGTTGGGAGGATGAAGAGGTGATGTGAGAGGCAATAGCAGACATTTGCTGATTGGGACTGCCAGGCAGTGGGGCTGAAAAGAGGCCCTGACAGGTGTCACAGGGACACTTTCATGGCAATCACAGGCGCCTCTTGGGCTAGAATTTGAAAGACATAAGAAGTTTGGGTTTTATCTTAAAGGCAAAAGTTTTTGTTTGTTTGTTTTTGTTTTGTTTTTTTCTGGTACTGGGGATGGAACCCAGGGGCCTTCTACCTCCGAGCTACACCCCTAGCCCTATTTTATTTTTTATTTGGAAATAGGGTCTGGCTACGTTGCTGAGAGCCTCATTAAGTTGCTGAGGCTGACTTTGAACCTGCAAACCTCTTGTCTCAGCCTCCCAAGTACTGGAATTACAGGCGTGTACCACCACACCCATCTAAGACAAAAGTTTTTAAGCAAAGGCACAATATAATAAAATTTGCATTTCAGAAAAAGAAGTCTGGCAACCAGATGAGGAATGCTCTGGAAGAGAGCTAGTCTGGATGTGGGAAGAGTTAGGAAGCTGAGCCAGCAATCCAGACAAGAAATGCTGAAGCCCTAAATAAATATTCTTCAGATGGGATTAGAGGGAGGGATGAGCATGAAACTGAACCTAACAGATATTTAGGTCAGAGAGAACAAGAATATAACCCGTGGGAGAGGAGTAAAAAATGGCAGGATTAACAAAGAAGTTAGAGTGAAGTCATAAAAGAAAATCATCTCATTGTTTTGTTTTTCTGGTACTGAGGATTGAACCCAGAGATATTCTACCTCTGAGCCACACCTCCAGCTCCTCCTTTTTTGTTTTATCATTATTATTATTGTTGTTGTTATTTTATTTTATTTTATTTTTGTGGTACTAGGTTTGAACCCAGGGGCATTCTATCTCCGAGCTACACCCCCAGCCCTATTTTTTATTCTTTATTTTGAAACAGGGTCTCGCTAAGTTGTGGAGGGCCTCACTAAGTAGCTGAGGTTGGCCATGAACCTGCAATCCTCCTGTCTCAGCCTCCCAAGTACTGGGATTCCAGGCATGTGCCACCACACCCAGCTATTATTTAATTTTAAAACAGGATCTTGCTAAATTGCTGAGGGTCTGGCTACATCACTGAGGCTGGCCTAGAACCTACAATCCTCTTGTCTCAGCCTCCCAAATTCTGAGATTAGAGGCATGGGCCACCACGCCTGGCTCCTCATTGGTATTTTTAAAAAGGAAGCTGGGCATGGTGGTACACGCTTGTAATCCCAGTACTTGGGAGGCTGAGACAGGAGGATCACAGATTTGAGGACAGCCTCAAATCTGATGAAAGTGAGACTCTCATCAACCTAGTGAAACCCTGTTTCAGATTAAAAATAAAAATAAAAATAGGGCTGGGGGGTAGCTTGGCAGTAGAATGCCCCTGGGTTCAATTCCCAGTACCATAAAAAAAAGAAAAAAGAAAAAAAAAGAAGTCAATGAACTATATTCATAATGCTTTATAAATTCGGAGATATATTTGGAAAGCTATGTGAAAAACTGAAAACCCTGATTGATGTTCTAATGATCAAACAGAAGTCAGAAGTGAAAGGACAACCTTGGTCTCCAGTTGGAATTAGATCATTGCTAGAGTGAGAAAGCGTGAGGCTCCATGTGAGTGTACTTGCTGTCTGTAGCCTCTGCCATGTGCCCAGTGCTGTACTAAGTATTAACTTAAGGCAAGAGAAAAGAGATCTAGTTGTTTGTTTGCTTATTTGTTTGTTTTGGTACTGGGGATTGAACCCAGAGGCATTTTAACTCCAAGATATGTCCCCAGCACTTTTTTTATATTTTATATTGAAACAGGGTCTCACTAAGTTGCTGAGGATCTCACTAAGTTGCTGGCCTCGAACCTGCAATCCTCCTGTCTCAGTCTCCCAAGTACTGGGATTACAGGTATGTGCCACTGTGCCCAGCTACATTAAGTATTAATGGTCTAAATATACCAACTAAAGAAAAGAAATTTTCAGCATGGAGTTTTCAGAATGACCCAACTATATGCTATCTACAAGAAATTGACTACATATATAATGAAATTGAATAGGAAAACATATATCATGCAGAAATTAATAAAAGGAAGGTAAGTGTGGCTATATCAATATCAAATAAAGTAGAATTCAAAGTAAAGAAAAATTTTAAAAACAGAGAGAGGCATTATATAATGGTAAGTCAGTCATTGTACAACAAAACATGGTATTCTTAAATGTTTATATTTCTTTTTTTTTTTTCGGTACTGGGGATTGAACCCAGGGGCATTCTACCTCCGAGTTACACCCCTGGCCCTATTTTTTATCCTTTATTTTGAAACCGGGTCTCACGAAGTTGCAGAGGGCCTAAGTAGCTGAAGCTGGCCACGAACCTGGATCCTCTGGTCTCCGCCTCCCAAGTACTGGGATTACAAGCGTGCGCCACCACGCCAGGCAAATGTTTATATTTCTTAACAATGGAGCTTGAAAATGTGAGAAGCAAAAACTGCTAAAACTTAAAGGAGAAATATATTTCTACAATTATAGCTGTAATATTTAACACTCCTCTCTCAACAAATGACAGAACAACCAGGCAGAAAGTCACCAAAGATACAGAACTCAACATCATCAACCAATAATATGTAATTAGCTTATAGAAATGATAAGAGCATTATACCCAATAAGAGCATTATAATCATTCTTTTTTTTTTTTTTGTAGTACTGGG
Source organism: Glis glis (assembly GCA_004027185.1). NCBI lineage: Eukaryota > Metazoa > Chordata > Mammalia > Rodentia > Gliridae > Glis > Glis glis. The sequence continues at coordinate 10,452 of PVJS01018954.1, read as the reverse complement.
GATTGAACCCAGGGGCATTCCACCTCTGAGCTCCACCCCCTATTTTTTATTCTTTATTTTGAAACAGGGTCTCACTAAGTTGCTGAGGGCCTCACTAATATACTCATTCTTTTCAAGTGCCCAGAAAACATGACCAGGTTCACCACATCATGGGTCAAGAAACTTAAGAAATGTAAAGGAGCCAGGCATGGTAGTGCACGCCTGTAATCCTAGTATTTGGGAGGCTGAGACAGAAGGTATTGCAGGTTCCAAGCCAGCCTCAGCAATTTAGCAAGACCCACAGTGACTTAGTGAGACCCTGTTTTAAAATAAAACATAAAATAGGGTCTGGGAGTTTATCTCTGAGGTAGAATGTCCCTGGATTCCATCCCGGTACCAAAAAAAATAAAAAATAAAAAAGGGAAGAAAATGTAATATAAATAATACAGAATGTCTTCTCTGACCATGATGAAATAAAATTAAAGTGAATAACAGAAAACTAAGAGGAAATTCTCTAAACACTTGGCTACTAAACAGAACCCTTCTAAATAATTCATGTTAAAGAGGGAGTCTCAATCCAGGCATGGTGGCGTATACCTGTAATACTAGTACTTGGGAGGCTGAGATAGGATCACAAGTTTGAGGCCAGCTTCAACAATTTAGGAAGAACTTGTTTCAAATAAAAATAAAGTAGGGCTGGGGGTATAGCTCAGAATTAGAATGCCCCAGTACCACACACAAAAAAAGACTCAAGACCCCAATACAATACAATACTCCAAGCAAAAGATCAGTAAAAACTCTTCAGACCTGAAGAATGCTATAAATCAAATGGACCTAACAGACATTTACAGAATAGGGCACCCAAGAACAGCTAATTCACATTTTTCTCAGCTGCTCATGGAACCTTCTCCAAATTAGACCATATTCCAGACTACAAAGCAAGTATTAACAAACTCAAAAAACGATATAATTCCTTGCATCTTTTCAGATCATAATGGGCTGAAATTAGAAATCAACAACAAGAAGATACAGAAAAAATACATAAATACATGGAGATTGAACAATACACTTTTGAATGAGGACTGGCTCATAGAAGAAATAAGAAGAGAAATTTTGAAAATTCCTAGAATCAAATGAAAATGGAGACACAACCTACCAAAATCTCTGGGACACTATGAAGGCAATTTGTGTGTGTGTGTGTGTGTGTGTGTTACCAGGGATTAAACCCAGGGGCATTCTACCTCCGAGCTACATCCCCAGCCCTATTTTTTATTCTTTCTTTTGAAACAGGGTCTCACTAAGTTGCAGAGGGCCAGCTAAAGCTGGCCGTGAACCTGCGATCCTTCTATCTCAGCCTCCCAAGTACTGGGATTACAAGCATGCACCACCATGCCTGGCTCCTCTATGAAGGCAATTTTAAGAGGAGAGGTTAAGCTGGGCATGGTGGCACACGCCTGTAATCTCAGTACTTCCCTTTGTTCCCTTTGTTCAGGGTCAGCCTCAGCAACCTGGCGAGACCCTCAGCAATTTAGAGACCCTATTTCAAAATAAAAAGGACTGGGGGTGTAGCTCAGAGATAGGATGCCCCTAGTCCAATCCCCAGCACGAAAGGGAAAAAAAAAGGGTCAAGTGCCCACATTAAAAAAATAATGAAAAGCCAGGCATGGAGGCCCACGCTTGTAATCCTAGTACGTGGGAGGCTGAGATGGGAGGATCACAGGTTTGAGGACAGCCTCAGCAAGTAATGAGACTCTCATCAACCTAGTGAGACCCTGTTTCAAAATAAAATTTAAAAAGGCCTGGGGTTGTAGCTCAGAGGTAGAAAGAAATATTCCAAATAAAAAACCCAATGATGCATCTTAAGGTGCTAGAAAAGACGAATGAACTAACCCAAATGCCAGCAGAAGGCAGGAAATAATTAAAATCAGGGCAGTGAGACCTGGTTTCAAAATAAAGGATAAAAAATAGGGCTGGGGGTGTAGCTCGGAGGTAGAATGCCCCTAGGTTCAATCCCTGGTACCGCAAAAAAAAAAAAAAATCAGGGCAGAAATTAATGAAATACAGAATAAAAAAATACAAAATATCAATCTAAAAGTTGGTTTTTAGAAAAGATAAGCAAGACTGATAAACCCTTGGCCAACCTAACCAAAAGGAAGAGAGATATAACCCAAATCAATGAAATAAGAGATGAAAAAGAAGATATCACTACAGACAGTATAGAAATGCAAAGGATCATTAAGAACTATTTTGAAAACTTACATCCCACAAATCAGAAAACCTAGAAGAAATCAACAAATTTCTGGACACATACAACCTACCTAAATTGAACTAAGAGGATATAGAAAAACTAAACCGACCAGTAACAAAGAGACTGATGAAGTAATATTAAGCCTTCCAACAAAGATAAGTCCAGGACCAGATGGATTCCCAGGTGAATCCTACAAAACCTTGAAAGAGAAATGAAGTCCAGCGTTACATTATTTCATGAGATAGAAGAGATGGAATTCTCCCAAAACTCATTCTACAAATCAGGTATCACCTTAATAACAAAACCAAATAAAGAAGTCTCAAAACCAAGAGTCAGGTGTGGTGGCGCACACCTGTAATCCCAGTACTTGGGAGGATAAGAAAGGAGGATTGCAGGTTCACGTCCAGCCTCAGCTACTTAGTGAGGCCCCGGCAACTTAGTGAGACCCTGTTTCAAAATAAAGAATAAAAAATAGGGACGGGGGTGTAGCTCGGAGGTAGAATGTCCCTGGGTTCAATCGCCAGTACCACACACACACACACACACACACACACACACACACACAAAAGTCTCAAGGAAAGAAAATTACAGACCAATATTCTTGATGAACATAGATGCAAAATTTATTAATAAAATGCTTGCAATTCACATTCAAAATCACATCAAGAAGATGGAACACCATGACCAACTTGGTTTCATTCCAGGGATGCAAGGCTGGTTCAATATACTCAAGTCAATAAATGTGATTCATCACATAAATAGAACTAAGCACAAAAATCTAATAATCATCTCAATAGATGCTGAACAAGCATTTCACAAAATCCAACACCGTTCATGTTTTTAAAAGAACACTGAAGAAATTAGGGATAGAAGGAACTTAACATCATACATACATAGTTCCCCGTCATTGTACTATGGTATTGCAACATCATAATAATCACAGTGTTGTATGGTGGGAAGATAGGATTTCTATTTGTTTGTTTATTTTTGTTTTTGTGGTACTAGGGATTGAATCCAGGGGCATTCTGCCTCTGAGTTACACCCTAGCCCTATTTTTTTTCTTTATTTTGAAACAGGGTCTCATTAAGTTGCAGAGGGCCTCACTACTGAGGCTGGCGGGGAACCTGAGATTCTCCTGTCTCAGCCTCCCAAGTATTATCATTTTCTATTGAGAACCCAGACATAGACACCACAAATATGTCCAACTAATTTTATACAAAGGTCCAAAGACAGTTCAATGGAGGAAAGAGACTTTTCAACAAATGATTCTGGGATAATTGTATGCACATAGGCAAAAAACAAAACAAAACAACAGCAACTTCAACCTACAACCTGAATCTCATACTTTATTCAAAAAATGAACACCAAATGGGTTATGGAATTAACGGTAAAATATAAACCTTTAAAAAAAAATAAGAGAAGCTGGGTGTGGTGGCGCACGCTTGTAATCCCAGTACTTGGGAGGCTGAGACCAGAGGGTCCGGGTTCACAGCCAGCCTCAGCTACTTAGTGAGGCCCTCCAAAATTTAGTGAGACCTTGTTTCAAAATAAAGAATAAAAAATAGGGCTGAGCCAAGCGTGGTGGCACACGCCTGTAATCCCAGTACTTGGGAGGCTGAGATAGGAGGATCGGGGTTCGCTGCTACCCTCAGCTACTTAGTGAGGCCCTCCACAATTTAGTGAGACCCTGTTTCAAGATAAAGAATAAAAAAAAATAGGGCTGGGGGTGTAGCTCAGAGGTAGAATGCCCTGGGTTCAATCCCCAATACCGAAAAAAAATTAATAAAATAGGGCTGGGGGTTTAGCTTGGAGGTAGAATGTCCCTGGGTTCAACCCCCAGTACTGCAAAAAAAAAAAATTAAAAGTGGATTATATTTTAAATGTCAAGTCTCAGAACTCTCTACCATGATTTAGGCTCTGATATTTTCTCTCTCTCTCTCTCTCTCTCTCTCTCTCTCTCTCTTTTTTTTATGGCACTGGGTATTGAACCCAGGGGCATTCTATCTCCAAGCTACACACCCAGCCCTATTTTTTATTCTTTATTTCAAAACAGGGTCTCGCTAAGTTGCAGATGGCCTCACTAAGTAGCTGAGGCTGGCCGCGAACCCAGATCCTCCAGTCTCAGCCTCCCAAGTACTGGGATTACAAGCGTGCGCCACCACACCCGGCGTAATCCATTTTTAAAAATTGATAAACTAAACCAGGCATGGTGGCGCCCACTTGTAATCCCGGTACTTGGAGGCGGAGGCAGGAGGATAGCAGGTTCAAGGACAGTCTCATCAACCTAGTAAGACCCTGTGTCCAAATAAAAATAAAATAGGTCTGGGAATGTAGCTCGGAGGTAGAATGCCCCTGGGTTAATTCCCCAGTACCACACACACACACACACACACACACACACACACAAATTGATAAACTAGACTTCATCAATGTTAACAATTGTATGTTCTGCAAACGATCGTGTCAATGTGAAAGGACAAGCTACAGTTTGTGAGAAATTATTTGCAAATCACATATTGGAGAAAAGGCTGGTATCTAGAATATTCAAAGAACTCTCAATAATGAAAGAGTAAATAATTCAATTAGACAAGTACAACAGTGAAAAGACATTCCACAGGGAAAGTCGTACAGATGACAAGTAAGCACATAAAAAGGTGGTTAGCACCATTGCTATTAGGAAAGTATAAATTAAAACTACAAGGAGATGTCATGACCCACCTATCTGAATGGTTAAAACAAAATATAGTGCCAGCACCAAATGCTGGTGAGAATGTAGAGAAACTGGATCACTGATGTGTTGCTGGTGAAAATCTAAAATGACGGAGCTACTCTGAAAACATTTTGACAGTTTCCTAAGATATGTCATACAACGACCATACAACCCAGCATTTGCACTCAAAGTATTTACTGCAGACAAATGAAGACTATGTTCACACAGAATTCTATATATGAGTTTTCATAGCAGCTTTACTTATAATAGTAAAACAAACAAACAAACAAAAACAACAACTGGGTGTTGGGGAGCTCCGCATATCTCTCCATGGATGAATGTTAAATCATTGTACATCTATACCTTGGAATATTACTCACAAATAAAAAGGAATAAACCAAAATATACAGTAGCCTGGATTCATTATGAGAATTATGCTGAGTGAAAAAAGCCAAACCCTCAAAACTACATGCTGTATGATTCCATATGTAACATTTTTGAAATAACAAAATCATAAAAATGGAGAAGAGACTGCTAGAGGTTAAGGAGGGGTCAAAGCAGGGAAAAATGGATGCCACTATAAAAAGGCAATTTGAGGGATCCTCCAAGTGATGGAAATGTTCTATATCTTGACTATATCAATGTCAGTATTCTGTTGTGATATTGTACTATAGTTTAACAGTGTTACCATTGTCAGAAACTGGGTAAGGTGTAGGTGGGATCTCTATCATTTCTTATAACTACATATGAACCTACAATTATCTCAAAATAAAAAAAAATTGTGTATGTGTACTGGAAATGGAACCCAGGGGCATTCTACCTTTGAGCGACACCCCCAGCCCTATTTTTTATTCTTTTATTTTGAAACGGGGTCTCACTAAGTTGTAGAGGGCCTTGCTAAGTAGCTGAGGCTGGCTGCAAACCTGTGATCCTCCTGTCTCAGCCTTCCAAATGCTGGGATTACAAGTGTGTGCCACCAGGCCCGGCTCTCAAAATAAAAATTTAATTAAAAAAATGAAGCAGAGAGCTGGGCATGGTGGTACATAACTGTAATCCCAGTACTTGGGAGGCTGAGACAGGAGGATTGCAGGTTTCATGACAGCCTTAGCAAGTAATGAGGCTCTCATCAACCTAGCAAGACCCTGTTTCAAATTAAAAATAAATTAGGGATGGGTACCCCTGAGTTCACTCCCCAATAACACACACACACACACACACACACACACACACACACACACACACATACAAAGCAGAGCCGGGTATAGTGGCACACATCTGTAAACCTAGTACTTGGGAGGCTGACAGGAAGATCGCAGGTTTGAGGCCAGCCGCAGCAACTTAGCAAGGCCCTCAGCAACTTAGTGAGACCCTGTTTCAAAACAAAAAATAAGGCTAGGGTATAGTCAGAGGTAGCACACTCCTGGGTTCCATCCCTGGTAACACACACACACACACACAATGAAGAAGGATGAAGTCTGAGGATGCAGCTTTGTTTTAGAGTGCTTACGTAGCTTGCTAGATCCCCAGCACTGAAAAAAATTAAATTAAATTAAAAGCCAAGCAAATAGAGAGTCAATGATTAAGGCTTAATGTAAAAGATACTGTCCAAAAAAGATACTGCCAGGTGTGGTGGCACATGCTTGTAATCCTAGTACTTGGGAGGCTGAGACAGGAAGATCCAGGTTCGTGGCCAGCCTCAGCAACTTGTGAGGCCCTCCGCAACATAGTGATACCCTGTTTCAAAATAAAGGATAAAAAATAGCCTGGAGGTAGAATGCCCCTGGGTTCAATCCCCGGTACCACAAAAAAAAAAAAAAAAAGATACTGTCCATAAAACAGCCCCCAACCCCTTTTTTGGAAAGACATAGACACATTAATTCAAATATCATGAAAAAATACGTGGGAGATTCTGTTTCAGTCAATGATGTAGACGCTTCTGTGGGACCAACATCCCTCAACAAGATCAAAATAACAATTATCTGAAGGCATTTGGAAGTGTCTAAACGCAGGCAGGAACTGCAGAATAGTCTGCAGTTAGACAAAGGGAACAGCTCTGTGTGTTTCCTGTTTTTATGGGTTTTCACTTAAGGGCAGTCCTAGGTTGGCATCAGACAGGCTGGCTAAAACTCCAACAGAAACTTGAAGTCTTATTGGCTTGAAGAAACCAGACGGAAGAGTTTAAAGTGACCACAGCAGATGGAAACTGAAGGAGCAATCTCAGAAAGGAGAGGTCACAAACTGGGCATGGTGGCACACGCCTGTAATCCCAGTACTTGGGAGGCTGAGACAGGAGGATTGCAGGATTGAGGACGACCTCAGAAAGTAGTGAGACAGTCATAAACCTAGAGATACCCTATTTCAAAATAAAATAGAATAGGGCTGGGGGCTTAGCTCAGAAGTAAAATGCCCCTGGGTTCAATCCTCAGTGCTACTTTAAAAAAAAAAAGAGGTCACCAAATTTGCCCTTAAATTCTGCAAAAGACCTTCACATAAGAATTCTGCACATAAACTCTGCTGAAATCTCTGGCTGATCTCTAAAGAACATGAATGGAACAGATTTAAGTAGTTCAGTCATGGATAAAGAACAAGCAGAGACTTCAGTGTCTGCCAACTGCTGGGATGTTTGAGTCTGGCGTTTGAGGCAGATGTAGTTAACTTCCTATTAAAACAAACAATCCAGACTCTTTGGGAGAATAGAACAGAATCCAGAGTCTCAACAGTATATCATTTATAATCTCTTGAATAAAATCCAAAGTTACTAGAAATAGAAGAAAAAAGGAAATATAACTCAGACAATCAGTGAAGACTGACTTGAGGATTCCCTAGATATTGACATTAGCAAAGAAAAACTTTAAAACAGTTATTAAAACCATGTTCAAGAGAAGAAATGAAAACATAATTAATAAACAAAATAGGAGATACCAGCTGAGAGAACCAAACAACAAAATGGAAACTCTAGAGCTGAAAAATCAAATAACTAAAATAAAATATTTAATGGAAAGACTTAGATCAGGCATGTTGTAAAAATAAGTGAACATAAAGACAGATCATTAGAAATTATCCAACCTGAAGGACAGAGAGAAAAATAGGGGGACAGTGATTAGAATAGGGGCTCAGAAACTTGTGGGATCATCTACAAATTTCTAACATATGAGTAATTAGTGCCCTAGAAGGAAAGGAGGGAGAATGGGACAAAGAAAATATTCAAAGGAATAGTAACTGAAAAATTTCCAAACTTATAGATGGAAGAAGCTCAGCGAACCCCAAGCAAGATAAATGCAATGGAAACCACATCTATGGTGTTTTAGTAAATTTTATGAAGATGAAGAGAAAAATCATAAAAGCAATTTATATGAATCAGTACATTATATATAGGGGATTATAATACAAATGACTACTAACTTATCATAAAAATATTTGTTACTTAAGTATTCCAAGGTCCACATTTTAGGTGTAAACTTTATCAGACCCCCAGCCAGAAAAGGTAGTTGGACATGTGGCAGTTGGACATGTGTCTATGATGTCAGACCCTTAGCAGAGTTGTTGATAATTTTTTTTCAGTTCTATCTTCCAAAATAGATCAAAGAAGCAGTTACTCTGTAGTAGACTAACAAAAACCTAGTTGCTTAAGAAAATAAAATCACATTTTGTTAAATAAATATTAGCACCAGGTTGTCATATCAACCCTTGAAAAACCAGTGTAGGAAGGACTGGAAGCAGAAAGATCAGAAAAAAAGTGTAGCTGATGAAACTGGATTATCATCCTTACAGCCCCTTCTTCTAATCTCCAGTCAGTGCTGTCTCTCTGGGGGTTTATTTTCTTTATATTCTTTGGATAACAGAAGTGTTCATTTTCAGGTGATATTGACCTGATCCAGGACTAGAGTCAAATGACTTAAAAGAAAATTTTATAACACCCTTCAGGATCAAGATCAATGTAGAAAAAAAGAAAGGTAACAATAGATACTTCTAAAATCGAAGACATTTTCATCAGAGACATTCAAACAAATGAACTTATAGAGGTATTTTACAGCTATCTTCACAATGGTTGGGAATATAAAGCAAAAATCAAATAAAAACATAAATCAAAAGTGGAATTGAGCATTTTATACTGACTCTTACAAAATGTAAAAACCTATAAGGATAAAAACATCGCAGGGGGACCAAAGATAGAACCTCTTAGGATGGCTATATTCTCAACAACCTTTACATTCAAGTTGTAAAACCTGATTCTAACAATGGCACCGGATGGAAGGTCTTAAGCCTTTGAATTCTCAAATCTGTATTTCATATCCTGACTTCTCTTCCTAACTCCAGATTACCATTCGCCCCCGTTTCATGGTTAAAGAATATGTCACTGAACAGTATTCTCCGAACTTCTGGAGTTCCAGCACCATGGTCACACGTTTCACCGTTACTGTATAAACCTTGTATGATTATGTCTTATAAGTTTTCTTTAAGTTGACTTACATTTTTTTACTTGTGTAAAATTTAAATTTGTAGCTACAATTAGAAAGAAGTATAAATAGCCAGCAATAAAATGATAGATAAATATAAAACATTATTATTAAGTTCTACTTACATGTTATTGTCTTCCAAAGTCTGACACCTGTTAAATAACATTATCAGAATGAGGCTTCCTTTTTTATATAATTAGAAAGACTTCTACAGGGCTGGAAGATAACTGACACTTTTTTTAAAAAAGAGAGGGGGGGAGGAGGAGGACGAAAATAAGAAAAGCCAAAAATGTTATACTTGATTTTTTTTTTTTTTTTGGTACTGGGGATTGAACCCAGGGGCATTCTACCTCTGAGCTACAACCCCAGCCCTAATTTTTATTCTTTATTTTGAAACAGGGTCTCACTAAGTTCCGGAGGCCTCACTAAGTAGCTGAGGCTGGCTGCGAACCTGGATCTTCTGGTCTCAGCCTCCCAAGTACTGGGATTACAAGTGTGCACCACCATGCCCGGCTTATACTCAAAAATTAACCAAAAAAATATAGCATTACAGAAAATGGAGGTATGACTAAAATTATATAGTGAAAGGGACAAATCTATTTCTTGAATCATGCTATTTTGACCTCATGTTGCCTTTGATTATTCTTTGGATAGAAAATACCATATTTGCAATGATAAGTAAGTTAAAATTGTCAAAACAATGACATTGTAAAATTATGCAGAGAACAGTAAAAGGTGCTTATATTTAGAAGATAATCTTCTGGATAAATTTGATTTTTTATTTGGCTGACAGCACACCAAATCTAATTTTCTCTAAGTGGAATTAACTGTACTTATTTTATTTTGAGGCAAGGCAAGTTTAATACTTTCTTTTAAATTTTGAATGAGGTGAGTAACCTCTGTAGACTTAACAAGGTTAAACTAACAACTGCTGGAAAAATTCCTCTAAACAATTAATTAGCTTAAGATTGAGCTTTGCTGTACTTTTTTTTTTTTTTTTTTTTTTTTTTTTTTTTTTTTTTTTTTTTTTTTTTTTTTTTTTTTTTTTTTTTTTTTTT
>PVJS01018953.1:0-24897 GCA_004027185.1 Glis glis | reverse complement strand
GTGTGCACCACCACACCCAGCTACTTCTGTTTTATCTATGTCAGTCAGCACTTCCTAATCATGGGTAGACACCTTGAGTTTTCAAATATTTTCAAAAACTGTAACAAAATCAATGATCTCGACCTTTCTTTACATGGTAATTCCTTTTATTTTATTTTATTACATTTGAGCTCAAAGGCAGGGTTTTATCCTCATTCCCCGGATCTCTGAGGCTTTTGTGTACTAAGCATCTGTTTCTCTCTTCTTCTTAGAGGTGTCCCAGCTGTCCTGGAGAAACGCCCTCACCCCTTTGAATATAGTCTTGGTGGGACTGTTACTTAGAGTGGCCACCTGGAGCGTGGGCATGGGAGCCTCTCCTGGACATGTGATCCTTGAGCACAGGGACTTGGCCAGTGCATCCAGGAAGAAGGACCAGGAGAGAGATTTTGTATGTGCCTTCAACTTAGGTACTTTGGGCTACCTTCTCCAGTCCTAGTTCTTTTTTTTTTCTTTTTAGTACTGGGGGTTGAGCCCAGGGGCATTCTACCTCCGAGCTATACCCCAGCCCTATTTTTTGTTCTTTATTTTGAAACAGGGTCTCAGTAAGTTGTGGAGGGCCTCACTAAGTAGCTGAGGCTGGCCATGAACCTGGATCCTCCGGTCTCAGCCTCCCAAGTACTGGGATTACAAGTGTGTGCCACCACGCTCGGCTTCCAGTCCTATTTCTTAACCTCTATCCTTCTTTCCAATAATCTCACTTTACCCACTGAATTATTCATTTACCCTTTCACCCAAACACCACTCAGTAAGTTCCTACCATGTGCCACAACTTAGAGACTCCTTTTAAGCCAGAAGCATTTCTTAGGAGAAGCTGTTCAAATAGCTTCATATACACCAAATACAATGCATATAATATGCACTTTCCATTTTATCTGAAAGAATATCAGCAGAAACTTTGAAATCAGCTGTCCTTGCAAAGCACGCAAAAACTTAAACCAAATACATGTTCTCTTTTACAAATGGCATTTGAAATAAATATTATACTAAGCACAGTTAGTCTGCTGATTTCTGGCTAGGTGTTTCTAGTTGAAACGCACCTCCCATCGGGTATTTATCAAAGAGCGACAGGCTCTTACCATAGCTCACTTAGTATTATGACCAGCATTCACTTAGTCTGCTGAGGCTTATTATACACTTCAGGATCCTTTTCTGATAAAATTATACCACATTTTAGACATACCTATGTTTCTACTACCAAGGGATTAAATTCCTTCCAGCTTCATAATTTTTCTGATAGGTTTAAATTGACTTCTCTTTTACTGTGGCTCCTTTAACAGAGTTCCTCTGTTCAATACATAATAATTTTGTTTAAGTGAACACAACTTCTGAAAGCTTAGATAGACTGGGGTGGGTAAAGAGGTGGGAAATCCAAACCTAACAGCAAGTAGACCTGGTTCCCAGATCTGACTCTGCCCCTATTTTCTGTGTCACCCCATAAGAGTGATCCAATCTCTCTGCCATAAGTTTCTTCATTCATAATGTGTAGCAGATCCCAAATCAGCCTGTGTGTTTTGTGAGTTCTTATTATCTGTGTTTCATCTCTGATAAACCCAAGGAGAGGGCTATGGATTTTAGATCTAAAGGAGAGGGTTACAAGTGTTATCTCTGAACCCCAAATTCTGTGGTTGGGGAATCGGAAATCTGTATTTTCCAAATATCTCCCTGAATGATTCTGAACCAGATGATCCATGGTTTAAGAATGATGATTGTTTAAGGTCATCATTTAATTATGATTTTTAAGAATAATAAAATCATGGCAATAGTGGATGCTGATGGGCATAGAGAAACCCCAAGCACTTTACACAACAATTTTATGAGGTCAATACTGCCATTATCTTGCTTTCATAGCTATGGACACAGAAGCCCAGAGATGTTATGAAACTTGCCTGAGAGTACACAGCCACTAAGTAAGGAGCCAGGGCCCCCGTCCACCAGTCCACCTCCAGAGCAGGTTCCTTACCCCTGCACTGCATTATGATGTCAGTGATCTTTTCCAAATCTATTAGTAACTTTGATTTTGTCCAGTAACATTTTATAACCTTTGAAATGATTTCTGAAAGTCTATTTTGCTCATAATATCTTAAACTTATTTTTAAACAATTTTTACACAGACACCGAGAATTCTTCTAACATTAAAAATGTGGTTCTTTGAAATAGTGTTCATCTGCTTGGAACATCTCCCTCTCCCCTTTTTTCACTTTTTCAGTTGCCCCTGCAAGATCTTATACAAGTTGAGCATCCCTTATCCAAAATCCTTAGGGCCTGAAGTGTTTCAATTTCAGATTTCTTTCAGATTTTGGAATATTTGCATATCCATAGTGATGTATCCTGAGGATGGGACCCAAGACTAAACACAAATCCATTTATGTTTCATGTACACCTTATGAACATAGCCGGAAGGTTATTTTATATAATATTTTAATTCTGTGCACAAAATCAAGTTTCATGATGTGGAATTTTGCACTTGTGGTATCATGTCAACCCTCAAGATGTTTCAGATTTGGAAGCATTCTGCATTTTAGAATTTTAGGTTAGGGACTCTCAACCCATCTATACAAATACTATCCCATCTAGGAAGTCCTCATGATATCTGTCACTATTAATAATTATGCACGAAGCTCTGAATGTGGGGTATACTACATGACTGTTGGAAAGAAAACCGAACTGCTTGACTTTTTCTTCTACTCTCTTCCCACAATCAACACAGAAAAATTCTGTGACCCCAAAAGCTATGAGTATTTCTCCCCACAAGCAAGCAAATACCATCTGGATGTCCTCTGAGTCAATTTAATTCTTACACCATCTATCTGACCTCCCACCTTGAGATGCCAGTCCCAACCCCCAAATTGTTTTTTTTTTCAAACCTGAGCTTCTGATTTACTGGGTATAATCCAAAGTTCCCATAACCCCCTCCTTGGGTTCAACTTATTTGTTTGAGCGGCTCACGGAACTCATAAATGCTTACATATTCTTACCAGTTTACTATAAAGGGTCTTACAAAGAATACAGACATAGGGAAGGGGCCCGGAGCTTCCAGGCCCTCTCCAAGGGCACTGCCCTCCAGGAATCTCCATGTGTTCAGCTATCTGGCTGCTCTCCAAACTGTTCCTTTGGGCTTTCATGGAGATTTCACTGTATAGCTAATGCTAATAGACTGACTGGGGAACCTGGCAAGGCCTGTGAGCTTCAGCATTCTTCCTGGCCTCTCTGTGCAGCATTCCTGCTCCATGGCATGGATCAGGACCCTCTGGAATGAGGTAGACCAGAGGATTTCTTTACAGTCAGCTCCAAGATGGAAAGATTGGGGAATGTGCCGCTGAAACTGCTGAGAGATTAGAGGTCTCCCCGCATGAATGACTCAGAGTCAAAATTATTATTAGAGAAACGGAGAGGCTGGGGAGAAGACGGGAAAAAATCCAGCCCTCCTTTCACCAGCATCTTTCTTTTATTGAGGGTTTAAACAAAGCATTTCTAAACAAGATTAAATGACAAGGTGACGGTCATTTAAGCTTTAGGGAGAGGCAGTCATGGGTTAACTTTAGGGAGGGAAAGGGCAAGCATGTCTGAGAACTAAAGGAGTCGCATCAAAGTTTGCAGCTGATTATCAGTTCCTTTTGGTCCTTGGAAACTTGCTTACGTGAGAGCAAGTTTCATTTGGTGAAACATTTGTGTTTCACCAAGCTGGTCCAAGGTGACCTCAGCACTGCCGCCTGAGAAGGCTCCCAACAGGGGAAGACCAGAGTATCTATGAGCCACCCTAGAGAGAAGAATTCTAGTTTCCATGGCCTACCTTGGGGAGGAAGTTATGAGCCAGGATCCATAGAGAGAATTATGTTGCAATATTATGCAACATAATATTGCAATTGGCGATCAATGGCAATGCTTATATCCCTGACCTCTCAATGCTTAGACTGAAGCCAGGGATGCTAACCAGCTGCCCCTGGGACTTTTCCCCTAGGAAATGCAGCTAAAGTTCCCAAGGGATGAAGATGGCCACCCAAGGGGCCGATGCAAGCCTCGGCAGGATTTAGTCCTCAACTCTTAACAGCTATTCCAAGATGACTTTCTCACCATCTAGACTCTGGGTCTATCTTTTGTCTGAAATATGAAAGTTCTGGGATTATTGTCTGCAACTAAGATACATGCACATACTCAAGAAAGCATCGTCTAATCAGCAAGAGCCTTTTCACTAGTTCTCTCTCCTCAAGAATATCACGCCATGCCTTAAAAATCCTAATCAAAACTTCAAACTCTGTGCTCATGGCTACCATATTTCCAAACTGCTTCTGGAGCTACTATTTACCTGGATGGTCTACGTGGCACCTGGATATTCTTCTTCCTCACAGCTAATCTATTCCTCTCCCTGTCTAGGCCATCATCATCTCTTATTTCCTAATTGTCTTCCTGTCTCTGATCCTGATCTTCTCTGTCCACTCTAAGCAGAGTGATCTAAGACACAAATTTGATAGTGTTGTCCTAAAACTTGTCAGAAGCATCCTATGCCCCAAGAATGAAATCAAATTGTTTGGCAAGGTAACAAGGTCATCAGGATGTGGCCCCAGCCTCCCTCTCCTGATTCCTTCAAGACAACTCTGTATTTTTCCCACATACTCTCAGGCATGTGACCCTTAGCACATTCCATGGTAAAGTTTCCCCAGGCTCCACTCTCTGGTTAAGCACTATCTGTCCTTTGCTACTTAACTCAGATGTCATTTCATCCAGAAAGATTTTGGGGACAATCTCTTCTCAACTGTCACCCAGAGAGCATGATGTCCTGTTTCCTATTATCTTTGACCTTCCCGCCATGCATGGTTGGCTAACTTTTTTCTCCACTGTAAACTCTTTAAGGAAAGGAATTATCCCTTTGTTGATCCTGATTCCACAACTAGTAGAGGTTTGGCATTCAGCAAATCTTTACTGAATAAAGGAATATTGGTGTGCCTTTGATCAGCCAATAGTCTGTGGTACACTTAATATCCAAAATGGCATCCTGGTTAGAGCACTACTTGGAAAACTAAACTGATCTAGAAATGATACACACAATTTAGTTCTGATGCTTCTGAGAAAGCTCTAAAACAATTATACTCACCTTTTTAGAATAATATAAGATGAAAGTTGTGCTTTATTTTTAAAATAAATTGCTTTCCTTTCCTCAGATGAGGTCCGTTTCTAATTCCAAAAATAAGAAAAAGAACAGATTTCTTTTCTATCTAATAGTGGAGGTAGTTTTAGCAGCCACAATTTGATCCACACTTTATCTGAATCCTTGCGATAATATGAAATATCATAACAGGTTTGTGCTTTCAGAGTAATGTAGGCCTCAACTAAATTATAATACAGCAATAAAATGATATAGATTTCAGAACTATTTTCTAGATATGTACTTCCAAGACCACAAATAAAATGTGTGGAGTTTTCCCCCCTCTATTTCTCCTTACCGCCCTATAATAACTTATGAAGAATTGCTTTAAGATACAATCGTCTGTACCATCTCAGGGGCGACTAAGAGATGGTAGACCTTGACACACTGCAGAATGGAAGGCCTACACTGAAGAACACTGCAAATTACATGGGTTTAATTCCAGTTCCTTCTGAGAACAGATTTACTGGGGGGAGAGGGGCTGAGTCATAGCCTAGTTGTCCAGCTCTCTTCCCAATCACTTGAGTGACCAGTGTTTGGATCTCGGATCATTTAGCAGCATGGGGACCTCATTAAATGCTGTGTGAGCAAAAGGTCAACAATTGCTCACAGTGCTAAGAAAATAAAAGGGGGGGAGAGAAAGAGAAACCCCTTCAGCAAAGCAACTGAATAACACTCTAAATGTTACCAAATAAGAACATGCAGAGAAGTTGACCATGGAGTCGATCCATGGGGAAGCAATAATAGCAGACAGAGGGATTCTCTGTCACCCTTCACAGCCCCAAAGCAACGTCTTCTGGGTTACCAATGTTTGGATTAGTTACAGGCTTATCATCTATTCAGATTTACAGTTTTCAGAGAAATAGGATAACATTCAATACACTCAAAGTAATTTACTCTTTCACTGGTGATTCAGAGTGCTTCGGGACATGGCAGGAGCTCCGAGAAATCCAATAAGCCCAATTATTCCTCTATTCTTTTTTTTTCCTCCCTGAGATAAAGTTTCTGCAAGAGCTCTGGCACCAGGAGCATCAAAAAGTCAACTGCACCGTGACCATTTTAAAAATTGGTCACTCCCAATTTTAACTCAATAATAATCTATTTTCTCACAAAGTTACACTGGTGCAAGGAAAACTCAGTTATTGGATTCTCAAACTATAGTGACTTTTTTTTTCTATGTAGACAATACTAAGGTCTTCATCATGGCTAAGTTAATGAATGGAGTTGTTAGAAAATCAGATTGGAAAGCAGTTGGTTGGGCTCTTGGATAAATTAATTCAGAGACGGTCATTTAATG
Organism: Glis glis; assembly: GCA_004027185.1. Lineage (NCBI taxonomy): Eukaryota > Metazoa > Chordata > Mammalia > Rodentia > Gliridae > Glis > Glis glis. The sequence goes on along the minus strand of PVJS01018953.1, from coordinate 18,421 downwards.
CTTCTAAGCATACTGAACTTTTTAGGTCCTTTCTCAAATCCAGTTCCTTCATACAGCTTTGAGGTTGTCTTTCAAACTATGTTCTAACACTAAGCAATCCAGACTGTACAAAATGGGCAAAGATATTCTACAAAGTCTGAAAGTAGAGTATCTAAGGAATATGCAAACATCAAGTTATTTTTATTGTTTTCCCTAGAGTGGGCTATAGTACCCGTCAAACACTGTTTCAAACATGGCAGCACATTTATTATTAGCTACTGAAACCAGCCTTTTTCTAATTTTTTCCATATTAACGACGACTCTTAGGGATTATTCTCATTTAACAGGTGAGGGGTCATTACACTTTATTATCTTCCACGTCAACAAATATTATTAGGAACCAACGGACTAAATAGTGAAGGCATTTAATGCATTTATTTACACATCTCGAGGATGAATTTATTCATGTGGTTTCATTTGAATTTATGCTTCATCAAGCACTAAAAAGCCCCCTAGCACATGCCTTTCATAGTTTGACAAGCCTGTCAGCCTGGCTCTGCCCATGTGCATGAATAGGTAAATCTGTGAAGACACAAGGTGAGCTAAAAAAAAGTCTTGGTTGTTTTCAAATGACTACATTAATCATTTCAATTGTGTTTTTGCTGAAACATCTTCTCCTTAAAGAACTCCACAATCTCATGTTCACTCTGGCCAGGATAGCAACGAATTCTCCTTCCACACTATGCCGAGCCCAGATAAGCCATAAATTTGTCCTTCAGTTTCTTTTCAATTCTATACATAATTTCTTTAAAATGAGCCCCCCCCCCAAGAAAAAAAAGCCACAAGACTGGCAATCTTGCAGCCAACGAGAAAACAGGTGAGTATCTAAACCACTGAACAGTCTTTGCCTTGTGGAAAGGTAGACATGGCAGTGTCAGTTCATATTGTATTTCTAAATCTGATCTTGCTGAGTGGATTGGAACCCTGCAAGGTGAGCACTCTCTTTGGCAACTGAGATCTTTATGAAGAAACATATCAGGTCCAGGCTGTACCAAATAAAAAAGGATCACACTGAACAATCGCTGTTCCTAACTGAATTCCTGAGGAATCCAATCCCCTAAATAATTTAGGCCCCTTGAATGCCTCAGTAAGCGAGAACTAAAGAGGGAAGTTTAAAAACAGCTAGTATTTTGTTCACAATGGACATCATAGTGTACTAAAGGAAGGGCCTCCATTCTCACATTTAAGAAGAGAAGAGAGGAGAGGAGAAGAAGAGGAGGAGGAGAAGGAGATGGAGATGGAGATGGAGATGGAGATGGAGAGGGGAAGGAGAAGGAGAAGGAGAAGGAGAAGGAGAAGGAGAAGGAGAAGGAGAAGGAGATGGAGATGGAGATGGAGATGGAGATGGAGATGGAGATGGAGAAGGAGATGGAGATGGAGAAGGAGGTGGAGAAGGAGATGGAGATGATGGAGATGAGATGGAGACACATATGAAAGGAGAAATTCAGTAAAGAGGAACATTCAAAATGAAGACAATTAACTACTAATGGATATTAGAAACTTTGGGAAATTTGTAAGAGGTTCACTAAGATATATTAGATGAAAATTAAGCATAGAGACTGCAAGAAAAACCTGAACACATTCAGGCAAAGAAGGAAGGAAAGGAGCCGGGCGTGGTGGCGCACGCTTGTAATCCCAGTACTTTGGGAGGTGGAGACCGGAGGATCCGGGTTCGCGGTCAGCCTCAGCTCTCTCTCTCTCTCTCCCTGTCTCTCTCTCTCTCTCTCTCTCTCTCCTTAGTGAGGCCCTCTGCAACTTTGTGAGACCCGGTTTCAAAATAAAGTATAAAAAATAGGGCCGGGGGCATAGCGCAGAGGTAGAACGCCCCTGCGTTCAATCCCCGGTACCGCAAAAAAAAAAAAAAAAAAAAAAAAAGAAGGAAGGAAAGTGCAGAGAACTGATGGGAGAATTTGGGAAGATTGATTTTTCTTTTTGTATTTTTTTCTAAATATACAGTGAAGAATGTTCGTGATTATTTTCTGAAACTAAGTTTATGAATAGCCTGCTTTGATGTTGTAATGTCTTCTTTCCCGGTGACGCCTGCTAGATGGATTTCTGAAAAGCTCCCTCACAGATCAAACATATAGGGAACCCGTGACACCCAAAGACAGACCTGGAGGGAAATTAGACCTGTAGCTATGGAAACCAGAGTAATCAAGCAGCACATTTTTCTGAGTTTGGAATAAGAAAGATTCAAAACATTATTAAGGGAGGAGGGGTTCTTTCCTAACTCAGTACGGGGTACATGATGATAGAAAAGAGCTAGTCATGATGGATTTATGCTGGGTAAGAGCCAAGAGGATCAGATCACAAGTAACATGCAAAATTTTAGTACACTATGACACCCCCATACACACCCACCAAGTCACAGGGTCGCATCTGATGTGTTCCCTTCCAACAAAGGACAGGGTTCAAATTGTAAAACCTCTATGAGATTCAGGGAAAGGTAATTCTCGGCATGAGATTCAGGGAAAGGCAATTCTCAGCAAAGAGGATGTTCTGCTAAAATCAAGAGGAAGGTGAGTTCCAGTATTTATGTGTCTGGTCCTTCACCTCACACATACTAGACGCCTATTAGATGGCCTGTCCATCTAGTCAGGATGAGAGCTGGCTAAATGGAAGAATGAGCAGAAAGGTGACCAGCAAACTGACCAAAGAGACCTTTGTAGAAGGAATCGAATTCCTCCATGTAACTGTGTATCAGCCCTGGACCCACCCCTGCCATTCTTTTCTAATCTGCTCTCCCCATCTCCATCATCAGTTTCTTCCATAACATGGAACCCTTCCCACATGGGACTCTAGGAAAACCTGTAGGTATATTTTCTCAAATACTAGTACATGCATAAGAATGACATGGGAACTCTGTTATATATTTAGATCTGTGAGTCTCAACCCTGGTACTTCTAAATCTCTAGGTTTGCAGAACCCAAGAATCTGCATTTGTAATTGGACTCATAGATGTTTCTAGGCGGGGGAGCTTGGACCTCAGTTTGAGAATCATTGGCTTAACATCTTCCTTCTTAGAAGTATACAGCATGAACTTCCACATAATATCAAGCAGAGCCCACCTCTTCCGGACTTGGAGTTACAAGGAGCAAAAGGGAAAAAATATAAACATTTTTCATTAATAAATGAAAGTTGATATATGGAGTAAAGGTTAAATCTTAAGTCTTGATTTGAATGTAGGAAAACTGAATATCTCACACAATTACTCACAATGATTGTCTATGAGAGGTCCTGGTCTGATAAAATGATGGTGGAAATGAATGGGACTTGGGGAATCATACTTGGTCTTAAGAAAGCTCTTTTTGAAAGCAGGGTGTGTTGGTGCACATCTGTAGTCCCAGCTGCTGAGGAGGCTGAGGCAGGAGGATCGCGTGAGCCCAGGAGTTCCGGGCTAGCTTGGGAAAAATAGCAAGACCCCATCTCAAAAAATAAAAATTTAAAAAATTTAAAAAGAAATCCCTCCATGTTGTTACAACTAATCCTAGCAGCAAGTGGATTAGTTGCTGCTAAGGTTCACAGGTCCAGTGGGCAAGCGGATTCTTTTCCATTCTACAGAAAGAAATGATCTTGAACATTCACTTATGGTTAAAAAATGATCAACTGAAATAAGTGAATATTATAATGATTGAAAAACAGGGAGATCAAATAATAAGTGTTTTTACTCTATTATCCATCAAAAGAAATTTCCCTGGTTTCAATCTCACATTGCATTTATTTGACTTCTGCTATAATTGCTTTAAAGAAACCTGTGACTATCTGACATGTTTCAAGAGGAAAAGAATTAAATGGATCTGTTCATGGGACTTTCACACCACTAAAACAGTGGCAGTTAGGTAGACAACTGTTAAATTACAGAAAGTCGATATATTTTAATTCACACGTTCATATGTCTAAATACTCTAGAATAATTGGTTATTTGGCTGAATCTTATGGAAAAACATGAATCACCATCCCTCAACTAACTGTTTTTGTTAAATCTAGCTTTCCACATAAATAGTTTTAAGCACAGAGAGGAAACAGAAGGATGAAAGAACAATTTTTAAAATTAAGAGCTTTTTAAATACAAGGGATTATCCATTCCCACCCCTCTCTCTTCAGTGGGTTCATTATTGTGGCCCTGGGCCACAATATGAGAGTCTGAGACTCTGAACTTCTAGAAAATTGAAATTCTACCCAAGCCTAGCACTTTATCTCAAAAGACTTGTAAGAAATATGCTCTAATGATCAATGTAGCCCAGACTGAAATCTACTCTACAGCTCTGATCTATACAAATAAGTTCACCCTTACGCCAGGGGATTTGAGCAGTAACAAGCAAATAGCAACCAACAACTTGAACCGTCAGTGAATATCTCATTTAGCTGTTTTCTGCTACTTCCTGGAACCTACCTTAAAGACAATCTGATCTTGATCCTTCATCTATGCAACAAATTTGCTAGCTAAAGAGGAGATTAGCGGCCGTTTTCCAAAGTGTACGGATATCCCTTTTCCTATTTACACGAAGCACTAATCTAAGGCACCTAGACTGGAAAGTATTATTTGCAAAGAACATAGAAAAAAACTTAACACTAAATATAGGTAGAGATAAGACCCTATATAACCTATTGATGGTGGAACTGGGTCTAGAACTCAGATCTCTTGACCCAGATTTGTAACACTGTGCTCCCTGGCCCAGTCCATTCTTTTCCACCTGGATTGTCTGCGGCTATGAACCTCATTCCTAAGGTTTATAATTAAACATGCATTTCCTGAGTACCTATTAGATCCCAGACACAGAATTCAGCTGTGCAAGTCAAGACCTCTTCTTGTTTCAACTTGCTCTAAGAAGGTTACAGTTCCCTTGTCTGTACAAAGAGAGGGCTGTGTTAGATTTCCCCCAAGGTTTTTTTCTAGCAGGGATCAACCTGGTGGGTGGTTTTCAGTATATAACAAGAAGAAGGAGGAAGATACAAGTTACCTGGGACATAATAAAAAAATTTTCCTGATTCCCATTTTTATTTCCAGAGAAGATGGAAGATCCCAGGCTCCTGCCCTGTTTCTGGTGTATTAATAATGTCTACATTGTATAAAACACTGGGTTGCCTGATAATATATCATAATTAAGGGTTGTAATAACCAGAGGGTACTTGCCGGTCCTGACCATTTGTCATAATGCTGAATTGAAATTATTTCTCCTCTTTACTATGTCATTGCCCAGCTTTTACTTGATCTGTTATATAAATTAGTGATTTAAATGGGAAAGAGATCAGATCACTATAAATTATAATAATCCTTGAGACAACTTACCATGATGTATGTGTATGTGTACATATATATGTGTATATATATACACATATATACATATATACATATGTATATACATACATACATATGTATATACATACATACATACATATCAATAACAAAAAAATGGGTTAAGTGTAGTCTCTGTCTGGTCCTCATGGTCTAAATCATTTTAGAAGAAACTGTTCTGATATACTACAATTCTAATAATCACATGCATTTGTAAATGACTGAGAAGGTTGAAATACCTTTTTCCAACAAATTGCCCAAGAAGAAGAGCTTGATTTGTCTCAGTGTAGGATGTGGTTTCTGAGGTCCAAGTTGTACTCTTAAGAAAGTTTAGCACCTATACGATCAAGCACTTTTTACTTTCAAAGTGCTTTCATTACTTGCCTCTCAAGAGATGCTCAACTCAACCTGAAGAAGGAAAGAGAACAAAATGACAGAGGAGGAAATAGCAGGACTTACACAGGACTAGAGCAAACAGCCTGAGGTCTTACATCAATGTATTAGTTCATTTTCCATTGCTGTAACAAAACACTTGAAACAAACCACCAATAAAAAGAAAGAGTTTTTACTTAGCTCAGAGTTTTGAAGGCTGAAAGTCCAGACATCCTAACATCAACTCTGGTGAGAGTCCCCGGGGCCAATGGCAGAGCACAGACAGAAGAAAGGATCACATCTCAAAACAGGAAGCCGAGAGAGACAAGGGTCTCACAACCCCGAAAGAGCATGCCCCCAGTTGACTTAAGGATCTCCCATTAGGCCCCGCCTCTTAAAGGCTCCATGCCATCTCCCACCACAGTCCTGGGAACCAAGGTTCCAACACACAAATCTTTGAGGGACAGACACAAACTATATCTGAACTTCAGCAGTCAAGGTTAATAATAGAAAGAGAAATTAGACCCAGCACCCATGACTCTTAGTCTAGAGGCCTTGACCCTCCACAGCATTATGATTTTACCCAAAATAGAGTGGGTGTCACTTGAGGAAGCAGAGCAGGGCTAGCCCCCAGGCTGTACCTGGGTGCTCTCCCCGGACGATCACGCCTACCTTCCTCTACCCTGGCCTCACCGCATCACCATCCGGCTCACACCATGAGGGTGGGTCGTTGACGAGATCCCAGTAAGACACTCGGAGGCCCCAGGAATGCCAGGGTTATGGCACATACTTCAACCCAACCAATGACAATCCACACACTGAACCAGAAAAGGTGTCTGAGAGCATCCAAGATGGGGCTTGGATTCCCTACTGTGGCTGCTTAGAATGGCAAGCATTAAGAAGTCAAACAACAAAAATGTTGGCGAGGATGTGGGGAAATTGGGACTCTTCTACACTGTTGGTGGGATTGCAAACTAGTTCAACCACTATGGAGATCAGTGTGGAGATTCCTCGGAAAACTGGGAATGGATCCACCATATGATCCGGCTATACCACTCCTGGGTATCATACCAAAGGGAATGAAACTAGAAAACTACAGTAATATATGCATACCCATGTTCATAGCAGCACAATTCACAGTGGCCAAATCATGGAACCAACCTAGGTGTCCATCAATAGATGAGTGGATTACAAAATTGTGGGAAATACACACAGTGGAATTCTACTCAGCAATAAAGAAGAACAAAATAACATCATTTGCAAGAAAATGGAAGGATCTGGAGAACATTATATTAAGTGAGATTAGCCAATTACGAAAAAAGAAGGGACATATGTTTTCATTAATATGTGCAACCTAGGGAGTAGTGGGGACACACAAGGGACTCCGGTTGATAATGGAGAACCCTCAGTGGGGCAAGGGAAGTGGTACAAGGGAAGGGGAAGGGCAAGAAAGAAGGGAATCAGTGGAATTACTATCATGAACAATATGTACATGTGAAAATATACCAACATCATTCTGGGTACTTCATTTGAGTGGGGGGAGGCGGGGGGGGGACACTAAGAGCTGTGTGCATGTATATTAACATCAAATAGATATTCATTGTGATGTAAGACTCCAATGCACCAATAAAAGCATATTAAAAATAAAATAAAATAAAATAAAAAATAAAATATTTGGAAACAATAATTTAGAGAGGTTCTCCTGCTCTGTGGGTTCCCACTGGGATATCAAAATCAATGGGCCACTTGGAAGTTGATGGTAAGAATACACACATGCACACGTACAAACACACACACACCCTACCCCTCCGCCTCTGCCTCCTCCTCCTCCTCCTCCTCCTCCTCTGCCTCCTCCTCCTCCTCCTTTTCCTCCTCCTCCGCCTCCTCCTCCTCCTCTTTCTCCTTCTCCGCCTCCTACTCTTCTTCTTCCTCCTCCTCCTCCTTCTCCTCCTCTTCCTCTTCTTCTCCTCTTCTTCCTCCTCCTCCTCCTCTTCCTCCTCCTCTTGCCCCCCATAACCAGTGCCCACACAGGCGCCTCTCCCAACCCAGTGCCACCTCTGACCCAGTTCCCACAGGGGTGTGCTGTCATATTTCCGAGGAAACACTTCTATGAAGAAAGTCACAATAAACAACATGTTTCCCTGGGGAGCCGCTCTGTCATTTCTGTTCCCTTCCACCAGGGCGAGAGGCCCGGGCGCTCTCCTAACCGAGTCAGAATCATTTAGCTCATGAATAATCCTGTCACAACTAGTGACATGCTCCACTGGAATCATTCAAAGTTAATACGAGTATAAGTTTAAGAATTTGATGGAATCCAAACACAGCTTCTATGCTGGGGCCGGCGGTGGCGGTGCTAAAGAGAGGAGTCATGGGCCCAATAACTCGATAATAAATACGCACCTCAAACTGCCAGCGGGAGGGGAAAATTCCCATTGTGTCCATTAATTCAGGAATTGCTCCTTCCATCTGAAAGTGAGTTTTAAAAGGAACGATTTGCATTTCCAACCACCATGTCTCCAGCCGGAGACAAGATTTAAATTCCATATCAAACTTCACTCTGGCAACTGTATATTATCCTGTCCTAACTCTTCGATTAGACATTTACTTATGAATCGATTTCCCGGGCGGTTGTGAATTCTGCATGATGGAGGGGAGGTGGAAATGTCTTCTATGAGGCCGCCCTCCTTTGCTGCTCTAGAAGCGCTAATCTAGACATGCAAATCACACGCTTGTTTATGGCGGCAGCCGGCCCTAATGGCCCGGTTATGTTTAAATTCAAAGTACAAACTTTAACTGAAATTATTCATAATTTACTATGGAAGAAAGCCAGGGTGACAGCTAGCTACTTTCTTTGTAAATATGCAAGATAATAACCGGGCAGCAAATGTAAATAATCGCTGCTGCATATTTTAAGCGGCTATGATGTGCCTGCTAAAACAATACTTTATCCTGAATTGTTTCATCTGAGACCAGTAAGACTGGGGCTGGGTCATTAGCCTCAGTACCTCTTTGCAAAGACCTGCTTATGTGGTCTCACTTCAAAAGATCTACCAGTCATTAGGGTGCAGAGCTACACTCTGAAGCCATCGGGATACCTTCCAGGCCAGAAAGAAGCGGCCCAGGGGCCTGGCGTTCACGGCCTCCTTGGAGTTGGGTGCTGGCAACTGGATGATCTGTTGAAGGAGAAGGATTTTTTCTCAATTGCTGGAAAAGGGAAGGAGCCCATTTTAACCTTATTGTCATACTGGCAAGAGGGCAGTATGGTAAAGAAGGAAGATGGGGACTGGGGATACAGCTCAGCGGTAGAGCACTTGCCTAGCATGTGCTAGACCCTGGATTCCATTCCCAGTACCACAAAAAAAGTTTTTAAAATATCCTGAAACAAAGGAAGGAAGATGGGCTTTGATCCTGCCTGACTTTTTTTTTTTTTTTTTTGCAGTACTGGAGATGGAACCCAGGGCCATTCTACCTCCGAGCTACACCCCCAGCCCTATTTTTTTTATTCTTTATTTTGAAACAGGGTCTCACTAAGTTGCAGAGGGCCTCACTAAGTAGCTGAGGCTGGCCGTGAACCCAGGGTCTCAGCCTCCCAAGTACTGGGATGACAAGCGTGTGCCACCACGCTCGGCTACAAAAAAAGTTTTTAAAATATACTGAAACGAAGGAAGGAAGATGGGCTTTGATCCTGCCTGGCTTTTTTTTTTTTCAGTACTGGAGATGGAACCCAGGGCCATTCTACCTCTGAGCTACACCCCCAGCCCTATTTTTTTTTCTTTATTTTAAAACAGGGTCTCACTAAGTTGTGGAGGGCCTCACTAAGTAGCTGAGGCTACTTAGTGAACCTGCAATCCTCCTGTCTCAGACTCCCAAGTACTAGGATTACAAGTGTGCGCCACCACGCCCGGCTCCTGCCTGACTTTTAACATCACTCCTGTGCCCATGGATACCTGCACTGACTTGACCCTTCTCCCTCCTTCTCACATCATCTCTACACACACACACACTTCAGCAGGTGCATCCTGTCCCGAGTTTCAGTGTTAGTCCTGTCCCTAAAGAAGAAAGGAGGAGAGGCGTCCCCAAGCTCATCTTCTGAAAGACAGCACCTTGCTCCCTTACCCCTATCCTTCCTGGTGTCCATCTAATAGGGCCAAAAGATGTAAAGAGACTGGGCCCCTGAAAAATCCCATACAAAACTTCCACATACTTGCCCTGAGCAAAACCCAAACCTGATCCATGCTAATTTACTGAGATGGGGATTTATTAGTTGCGAACAAACTGTAAGATAATATACTCCTCTTTCCCTGGACCCCCACCAAGCACCAGCATTTAGCCAGTGTGACTTATGCACAGTCATTTCAAATGCCGGTCCTACGCTTTTAAGTCTTCCTCAATCATCAGTCTTCCTTGTACTTCTGGCAGCTCTCGACTGCCCAATGAAAAGCCGGCCAGCGCTCCACTAGGTGACGGGGTCAGTAAGAGATGAAATGCATCGAAGCCCCTGGCTGTGCGCCAGCAAGTCGCCTGCAAGTACGGCCACTCTTAATTGATGGAGCCACTTTCTGAGTCTCTAAATTAAAATATTCGATTTGAGCCACATGACATCCAAGGAGCAGCCTGACCTCTCTCTCTGGAGCTCAGAGGTGGTGACATCAGAATACAGCAGACAGCAGGTTAGCACATCGGTTCTGTAATTAAGGTCCTTCCTCGCCTCCCCAGGGAACCTGCCAATGCTTTGACTTGAGACCCAGGGCAGATAAAATGTTAATTGCAATCATGTAGGAAGAGGCACAAGGTATTAGTTGCACTTCTCACCTTGCGCAGACCTGGAGAGGGTGGGCAAATCAGGGTTGATGGCTCTATTAGCATTCTGACTGCGCATCCCAGCAGCCAGTGTTTGCAGAGCCTTCTCCCCAAACACACAGTCAAGAAGAAGAGAAAGGGGGCCCAGGAGGTGACAGCAAGGGGGCTCACAAATGGAGGTAACTTATAAGATTAGGGGGGTGTTATCCATGCAGAGTCACTGGTATTATGCTTGTGCCATTAAGCCTGGCTAATCCTATCAAGCACAGAGCACCAAAAGTCATATGTTGTCTTTAAATGTATTCCCTTAAAAAACATCTATAGGGCCGGGCATGGTGGCACATGCTTGTAATCCCAGTACTTGGGAGGCTGAGACCGGAGGGTCCAGGTTTGCGGCCAGCCTCAGCTACTTAGTGAGGTCCTCCGCAACTTAGTGAGACCCTGTTTCAAAATAAAGGATAAAAAATAGGGCTTGGGCTGTAGCTTGGAGGTAGAATGCCCCTGGGTTCCATTCCCAGTACTACACACAAAAAAAAAATTTTAAAAATCCATATGAAGATACTTGCTGGGCTAATTTGTAAGCATGTTCCATTTTTATTTTATCATCATATTGATTTTTATTACTTAATATTTAATATTTAGATGTTTAATGTTTATTATTTAGTTTATTATTTAATATTTTATTTTATCACTTTTTTATTATCACACGAATATCAATACATATTGATGGGACTTGGGGTGTTATTTCTCTACATGCATACAGCATGCCCCATTCAAATCCAACCGCTCTTTTAATACCCCCCATCTCATCCATAATAATCACTATTCTACTTTTTTTTTTTTTTGAAGTACTGGGGATGGAGCCCAGGGGCATTGTACCTCTGAGCTATATCCTCAGCCCTATTTTTTATTCTTTATTTTGAAACATTGTCTCACTGTGTGAGCCAATGGTCCCCTATGTTTCCTTCTAGTAGCTTCAGTTTCAGGTTTAATATGCAAGCATTTCCCCCTCTAGTATATCATTCATTGGTTGGGGCATTGGCAGAGGCAACTCTGAAAAAGCAAAGAATCAATTTAGGGTACAGCCCTCCGAAGAGATTGGAGTGAACTGTGGAGGACATGGGGATCCTTGTTGCCATCTTACAGGCATGTTAGGGTCTGGGGCCTACTTCAGTGGCTTCCTGTAGCCACAAGAAGGAGTCCACCGTAAAGTCCACAAACTCCAAGACCCTCCCCAGCCTCACCCTTCCATTTTCTTTAGTCTCATCTCTTACCGCTCTGCCTCGTACAGCAGCTCTGCCCTGCTCCTAACTCCATGCTCACCATGGTAATCCTCTTCCCTGGGCCTCTCCTCATGGTGTCCTCCACCCAGAAGGCCCTTCCTCTCTTCCTCCCTTCCACCAGCCCTTCCAATTCCTCTGCTTGGCTCCTTATTTTTAGAACTCAGTAACCCCAGGAAGTCTCCCAGGAGCAGTTACACGTTCTCCCGTGCTCCCATAAGATGCTGAGCACTAGCTCGTTGGCTATAGTACCATCCTGCTTCACAACTGGCCACCTCTGAATCTGCCTTCCAGTCTAGATTACAAGCAACAAGAGGACAGGAGCCATGCCTGAGCCTTCCAGCACTGTAACTACAGTGCCTAGCGCTGAGCTGGGTGAAGAGTGATATCAAAATGGGTACCAGATGAATGAATAAATGAGTAAATGAAGTGGGAAAAAGTAAGAACCCAACCCTTAGAGACCATCTGACATCATGGGACCCCTGATCAGCCACACACACAGAAGAGCCCGGTGACTGCATGCTATACACTCTGAAGATGGGGTAGCTGGGTGACCACACCAGCTTTCTCAGCCCACAGAGGAGCAGCCAATGCATCTGGACCTCAGCATGATCCTGTTTCTTCCCCAAGAGATCATCATAAAATCACATTTTAAAAATCCCTGTTGATATGGAAAGATCGCCAGTGCTGGGGCAAACACTAATCAAGTTAGACTGTCTGTCACTTCAGTCCACAGAAGCAATGAAGCCATGCCCACCACGACCCCGGCTCCCCATCCCACCTGACAACCCTGCCCTGATCAGAAGTGACATGAGACATTGCTAGTAGATGTGCACCACCCACTCTTGGCTCCTCATGAGATTCAACTCAAAAAGCAGTGTCGATGTGGGAGGAAAGGAAAGTAGTTTCCTAGAATTTGTGCTTGGAATGCAAAGGATAAGTAACAATCTGCTAAGCAGACAGCGTCGTAATGCCAACAGTGGTAAGGGATGCAGCGTTTTTCTTGAACAATTGAGTCCATTACTCTTTCCTCCTGTCATAACAACAAATATGTTACAAATGTCCACCTCGTGTTACAGCTCTGCTTTCCAAAGGACCAGTTGATCAGTTATTTACACCACATAGGAATCAATAAATGAAAGAGGAAATACAGAAACGTCTATTTTATGGTTCCACAAAGGCTTATCGATTCAGTCTGTTTGCTATAACATATACAGTCAGTCCTCTGGATCTACAAGTTCTACATCTCTGGATTCGACCCACTGAAAAATTAAGGGGGAAAGGATTGCAGCTGCATTAAACATGTATGGACTTTTTTTTCTTTTTCTTTAGTCCATAAATAATGTAGTTTAACAATAATCGCATAGTATTCACATTGCATTAGCTGTTACAAGTAATCTAGAGATTTAAAGCATACTGGAGGGTGTGCATAGGTCATATGCAAATACTAAGACATTTTCTATTAGAGTCCTGAGTACCTGCAGATTTTGGTAGCCATGGGGATCTTAGAACCAATCCCCTGCAAATACAAATCAATAACTGCATTTTCTTCCATTATGCATTTAACAAATATTTGCCGAGTAACCACCCTGTGTGAAACACTGTATTTGGCACTGGGGGGTAAGGTCAACAGGTAGAAGAGAAGACAGGACTAAGAGAATAAACTGATACCTAAAGTATTTGTTTTTGCAGTGCTGGGGATGAAACTCACAGCATTGCTAAGCCCTTTACCACTGAACCCCATCCCAACCCGTGACCTAAAATTGAAGTTGATGGGATTGTAAGAGAATCATTGCATGGAAACTTTCCAGTGGTCAGGACTCCCTTTAACTTTATGGTTTGAAACCAGGATCCCAACATTTGTGAAGCTCTGTGCCAAGTGTCTGTTGGGTCTATCTTAAGAGAAGAAGTAGAGCTGGGTGTAGTAGTGCATGCCTGTAATCCTAGTACTTGGGAGGCTGAGACAGGAGGATCATGGGTTTGAGGACAGCCTCAGCAACTTAGAGAGACTCTCAGCAACCTAGTGAGACCCTGTTTCAAAACCAAAAAATAAAAAAGGGCTAGGGGTGTAGCTCAGAGGTAGAATGCCCCTGGGTTCAATCTCCAGTACCACACACACAAAAAAGAGATAAAGTAAAAGTAGCTCTTGGATGCAAGAGGAGATGCCTACCCAAGATGCAGCAAGAATTGGTTCATTCCCTAGTAAAAGATACAATGCCACAGTAAGCCTGGTCTAGAACATTCTGTGAAGGAAACTAGGAGAAATGAAAAGGTAATGAATGCCCTTCAGGAGATTCAAAAATTCACAATAAGTAGAGATGTTGGAAAGTCAAATAGTTCAATGAATTATTAATGTGCAATAAAATTAAGAGTAATTAATAGCAACATGGCATTTCATCTTAATATCTGGCACCAGATGTCATCTTAGGGAGAGAAATTAAATTATTGGAGAAATCATTTATAATTACTTGAGTAGGTGATAGAAGCCTAAGGATTGGGGCCAGACTGTCAAAAGAGAGCAAAAGGAAAAGGAAAGAGAATATTTATCTCCCAACAGCAGGGGAGATGAAGGAGAAGAGAAAATGGGGGAGATAGATATAAGACTGGGTACCTGAGAGAGCCACCTGGCAGAAGATCAGCTCCAAAGATTTTAGGAAAGATAAATTTTTAAAAACTTTTTAATTTTATTTTTAAATACTTTTATTGGTGTATCATAGTCTCGCATCATAATGTAGTTCATAGTCATAGTGACATACATGTGCGCAGCACTTGGTGGGCTCTTCCCCGGCTCCCTCCCAACTCCCTCTTCCCCATACAGGGTACTAAGATTGGCATTGGTATTCTCACATATGTACATAATGTCAATGGAAGTGATTTCTTCATTGATCCTCCCTTTCCCCTCACCCTTCCCCTAGACCCCCTCTCTGGCTCCACTGACATTTCTCCTCCATCATCTGAAGTCCCCCGGTACCCTGATTACTCCCTAGTTCCCACATATGGGAGAAAACATATGACCCTTCACTTTCTGTGACTGGCTGATCTCACTTAACATAATGTTCTCCAGGTCCACCCACTTTCCTGAAAATGACATTATTTTGTTCTTTATTGCTGAGTAGAATTCCATTGTGTGTATATCCCATAATTTGTAATCCATTCATCCATTGATAAGACACCTCGTTGTTCTGTGTACAAACACAGACTGAACACCTCTCCACCATCCCTCAAAAACCATCTCTCTATTCAGTCTACAGTTCTAGAAATACTTTCATCCAGAAGAGTTTGCATGCAACTCAAGGGCGCTTTAGGTCCAATTACACAGAGAATCATGACAAAATATGTGTGGGAATAGAATCCCTGGAGGTAAACAAGACAAGGGAACATAATCCCTTCGAAGAATTCACTGAAATCTTGAAAACTCCCACAGATTCTTTAATGCGTAGGGGTCCAAGCCAGTTTTTCTTAGATTTCGAGTTGACTTGTAGGTTGCATCTTGCTTTATTTCATCTTAGAATTGTTGTCTTCAATGGTCTATAAAAGAAAAATTGAGAGCCAGGTGTGGTGGCACACGCTTGTAATCCCAGTACTTGGGAGGCTGAGACCAGAGGATCCGGGTTCACGGCCAGCCTCAGCTACTAGTGAGGCCCTCTGCAACTTAGTGAGTCTCTGTTTCAAAATAAAGAATAAAAAATAGGGCTGGGGGTGTAGCTAGGAGGTAGAATGCCCCTGGGTTCCATTCCCAGTACCGCAGAAAAAAAAAGAAAAATTGAGACTATTTCTCAAATCTTTATGGTCATTGAGATTTGGTACCAGGGACTGTCATGCATACATCAGACATCTTTAACTTGTCCTAAAACATAGTCAAAATTTACAATGCCATCTTTTTTCTTGGCAAAAAAAAAAATGTTTCTAGCTAAAAACAAAATTTTGTAATGAAAAGTGCACTTGAGTCTAAATAAGTCACAGTGGTCAAGTAAATGCTACATTCCCCCCCAATCTGTCACTGGGTGCAAACAGCCTATGGAAACAGATTATTTATGATATAAATCTATATAATTTGACTACAGTGTTTAAGGGGAACTTGAAATCAGCAATTTATATGAACCTGCTATCTGAATAATGAAACTGGAAATGGTAAGGCTTAAATAAGGTCTATAGTTTAGTTAATGGTATTCTACCTATTCAGTTTCCTGGTCTTGATAATCGAATATATGGTAATATAAGAGGCATGAGGGGAACGTACCTGGGAACTCTCTGTACTATTTTTCTTATTGTCCCAGGAGAAGGGTTGATTCCGTAAAGGGTCAGAGGAGTTCCCAATTGTAGAGCTACGGGAACACAACTCAGGACAGGCAGCTTAAGTGACAGACTCCTTAATTTCAGTACAAGCCAGTCCGAGACATAGACAGAAATTTATTTAGGAAAACAAGAAATGCACACTCAAGGGAGAAGGTGGACCAGCTCCAGAGTGAGAGATGCATTTGAGGGTGTATAGCGCTTCTTTTATAGGAGGCTTTCATGAGGGGTGAGCAGGAGGAGGTATGTGTAGATGACGTCTGTCCCATAGTCACAAGCTGATTGTAGGGGATGCTCTGGTCATCTTGTGGGTCCTAATGGGGCCTCCACTATATTCTTTTTTTTTTTTTTGCGGTACCAGGGATTGAACCCAGGGGGGTTCTACCTCTGAGCTACACCCCCAGCCCTCTTTTTATCCTTTATTTTGAAACCAGGTCTCACGAAGTTGTGGAGGGCCTCACTAAGTAGCTGAGGCTGGCTGCGAACCCGGATCCTCCAGTCTCCGCCTCCCAAGTACTGGGATTACAAGCGTGCACCACCGCACCTGGCTCACTATATTCTCAATAGGTACCTCTCTTATTTAAACTATTCAGGGATAGCTAACAGTGCCCAAGGGGATTACTCTTTTGTGTGATCTCTGTCTTCTAACCAATATATATCTCCCCTGTTTCACTATTCCTAGGTTGGATAATTAACAGTTCAAGGTATTTAATAAGTGAGTGAATTTGCAGTATGGTGTCTGGTCACTGTTTTAGATCTTTTGTGTGGTCTCTGTTGTCTGATAAATAGATATCCCTTTGAGGATACTCAACAGGGTAATCAGTAGAGACTTATAAATTCCTCAGAGATTTGGGACTAACAGGCCTGGTTGAGAAGTAAGGGTAATGGAGAACTTTGCCACTGGCTTCCATGCTAAAGTTACATTTTTCTTGTTCTCCCTTTATGTCTCCATTCTACCTATTTCTTATTTCTTCTAACCTACCTCATTGTGAGTCAATAATTATATCAAAATTTTTAAAAATCTCAAGAGAAATGATGTTGTTAATGATATCTTCCTCACAGGGTAATGATGATTAAATAAAATAAAATATAAAAATATATCACTGAATTGCCAAATGTGTACAATTATTGGTTAACGGTCATTCATTCCTGGCTTTTGAAATCGATATTCTAGTAACTTTTCCTAGTGTAATAATAACTAAGATGTTTAACCTGTATAAATTAAAATTACGTGTGAACATTTTTCTCCTTGTAAAGTATATCCGTAACTTTAAAGAGATCCTGGAAAGGTTGACTCTATAGATTTGTGGTAAAGAGCCGGGTGTGGTGGCGCATGCTTGTAATCCCAGTACTTTGGGAGGCGGAGACCAGAGGATCCAGGTTCGCGGCCAGCCTCAGCTCTCTCACTCTCTCTCTCCCTGCCTGTCTCTCTCTCTCTCTCTCTCTCTCTCTCTCTCTCTCTCTCTCTAGTGAGCCCCTCCACAACTTCGTGAGACCCAGTTTCAAAATAAAGTATAAAAAATAGGGCCGGGGGCGTAGCGCGGAGGTAGAAACGCCCCTGCGTTCAATCCCCGGTACCGCAAAAAAAAAAAATAGATTTGTGGTAAAGATATCATGAGTATGGGAAAAGAACCAAAATAGTCAAGATTCTTCTGGAGCAGCCAGAGGGTTGTTGTAGGAAAGGACCCACCAATGGCAGGCATAAAACACAGGATCTGAAGATACAAATCATTCATTTTATGGTTATACATAGGACAAGTCACAACTAGAAAATACGACATAAAAATGTAATGAATCTCAGATGGTAGACACAGCTGCCTTTAGGAGGTATTCTACTATTATGGGATGGTCGTTTGTGGCAGCCAGCTTCCAAAATAGCCACAAGGATGCTTGGTTTCTGGTTTTCACACACTTTTGTACTCTCCTGGCGTGCTCCATCAGGGATGGCTCAGGTGACAGTACAGGAGAAGTGATGATGGGTAACTACAAATGTTTAGTCATAAAAGACCCTGTGGCCTCTGCCTTGGACTCCAGAATTGCTTGCTCAGGGAAAGCCATGTCAAGAGGGCACCCAAGAGCCGGGCGTGGTGGCGCACGCTTGTAATCCCAGTACTTTGGGAGGCGGAGACTGGACGATCCGGGTTCGTGGCCAGCCTCAGCTCTCTCTCTCTCTCTCTCTCTCTCTCTCTCTACTTAGTGAGGCCCTCCGCAACTTCGTGAGACCCGGTTTCAAAGTAAAGTATAAAAAATAGGGCCGGGGGCGTAGCACGGAGGTAGAATGCCCCTGCGTTCAATCCCCGGTACCGCAAAAAATAAATAAATAAATAAATAAATAAATAAA
>PVJS01018952.1:0-34266 GCA_004027185.1 Glis glis | reverse complement strand
CTCTCTCTCTCTCTCTCTCTCCCCCCCTCTCTCTCTCTCCCCCTCTCTCTTTCTTTCTTTCTTTTCTTCTGTCTCTTTCTCTCTCTCTTTCTCTTTCTTTCTTTCTTTCTTTCTCTCTCTTTCTCTCTTTCTTTCTCTCTCTCTCTCTCTCTCTCTCTTTCTTTCTTTCTTTCTTTCTTTTTCTTTCTTTCTTTCTACAGGGTCTCACTAAGTTGCTGAGACTGATCTTGATCCTGTGATCCTGCTGTCTCAGCCTCGCAAGTTCTGGGATTACAGGCCTGCACTGCCATGCCTTGGTGGGAAATGGAATGATTCTGCTTTGCAGTTTAGCTGTAAAGATTATAGCATGCTTTTACTCTCTGCCAACAAACACTATTAATTAGCCTTTTCTCCTGGGCTTTTTTCTTCTTTCGGATTGTTCTTTCTGATTACGATTTAAAATACATGCTCCTTGTAGAAAATTTGTAAAACACAGAGAAAGTATAGGAAAGATTAAACAACAGCAGTGTTCCTTATCTACCTATCACTGGAGATAATCACTGTTAACAGTTTATTGCATTTTCTGTGCGTTTAATGTGTTTATAATGCATATAAATATATGCTTTTTATAAGAATTGAGATTAAAAGTAGTTTAGAGTTTGATTTTTAAATGAACTTAGTGGATCTACTTATCTAATACAAAATTTTTTTTGGAAAATGTGTGTTAATGTGTGGCAGCGTAGGTATTACATCATGTTGAAATAGCTTAACTAGCCGGGCGTGGTGGCGCACGCTTGTAATCCCAGTACTTTGGGAGGCGGAGACCGGAGGATCTGGGTTCGCGGCCAGCCTCAGCGCTCTCTCTCTCTCTCTCTCTCTCTCTCTCTCTCTCTCTCTACCTAGTGAGGCCCTCCGCAACTTCGTGAGACCCGGTTTCAAAATAAAGTATAAAAAATAGGGCCGGGGGCGTAGCGCGGAGGTAGAACGCCCCTGCGTTCAATCCCCGGTACTGCAAAAAAAAAAAAAAAAAAAAAAAAAAAGAAATAGCTTAACTGAACTTTCCCCTTGTCTCTACCCTTATTATATCTTGAATGAGTCCTGATTAATTTTCCTAAAGCATATTCTGCTCTAAGCTTTTAGTGCATAGCATAGTGGTTATAAGAACGGGCTCTATTTTTTTTAGAGTATTCTATGCTTATAGCAGGATATTTGGAAAATAGAAGAAAGATATATTCTTACCTTTTTTAGATAAGAATTGCTACTTATAATTAATGTTATAGTTTTCATGTGTTTTTTCCCTGTCTAAATGTACATACAAATACATTTCATTTGTTCATTTATGTCTAACAAGGATCAGGCCAGCATTTTTTTCCTAGAATCCATTCTTTCCTCTTCTTTTTTTTTTTTTTTGGTACTGGGGATTGAACCCAGGGGCATTCTACCTCTGAGCTACACCCCTGGCCCTATTTTTTATTCTTTATTTTGAAACAGGGTCTCACTAAGTTGCAGAGGGCCTCACTAAGTAGCTGAGGCTGGCCGCGAACCTGCGATCCTCCGGTCTCTGCCTCCCAAGTATTGCGATTACAAGTGTGCGCCACCACGCCCGGCTCTTTCCTCTTCTTTATAATTTATTTTGGTCAGACTGTATGAATAGTTTTATGATTCTATTTGATATTAACTTGCTCTTCAAAAAGATTGTACCATTTGAAATAATATAAAGAATTTTATTCTCTTTAAATTTTAAGATAGGACCACTCTCTTGTTGAACTCTTTTAAATTCTACGTGGATACAAAGATGAGGACTAGATAACTTCTTGAGGTTCCTTAGAGCCCTAGGATGAAGGTAATACCTAACATTTCTATAGTGCTCTAAAGTTTACAGAGTGAGTTTTCATACATCATCTCACTTGATCCTCACAACAACTCTTGTGAGGTAGGTAGGTCAAGTATTGCTATTGTCATTTTGGAAATAAAGAAAACTGGTAGAGAAATTAAGTGTCTTAAGTTTATTTTTATATACTTTATTGGTACATTGTGATCTCACATAATGTACATTTTTTTTTTTGGACTGGGGATTGAACCCAGAGGCATTCTACCTCCAAGCTACACCCCCAGCCCGATTTTTTTTTTTTCAGTACCGGGGATTGAACCCAGGGACGTTCTACCTCCACGCTACACCCCCAGCCCTATTTTTTTATACTTTATTTTGAAACCGGGTCTCACAAAGTTGCGGAGGGCCTCACTAAGTAGAGAGAGAGAGAGAGAAAGAGAGAGCAAGCTGAGGCTGGCCGCGAACCCGGATCCTCCGGTCTCCGCCTCCCAAAGTACTGGGATTATAAGCGTGCGCCACCACGCCCGGCTCGATTTTATATCTTATTTGGAAACAGGGTCTCACTAGGTTGCTGAGAGCCTCTCTAAATTGCCGAGTTGGCTTTGAACTTGAGATCCTCCTGTCTCAGCCTCCCAGGTACTGGGATTATAAGCGTGTGCCACCACGCCTTGCTCATAATGTAGTTCAGAGTGATAGTGATATACATTCACACAATCAAGTTTGATTTAAATGTTCAGACAGGAATTTGAATCCAGACCTTCTGATGTAATCACATTCTTTGTACAAGATTTCATATGCATGCACATTTAGAATTATTTACAAGCATTGGCTAGTTAAGTGGCCTAATGACAATATGAATATAGTGTTAATGATACTTTTTTCAGTGTCCTCCAGGATGTTTTCCATTCTTTTTTCCCTTTCCCAATGGCTTTGTCTCTTGATTAGGAGAAAGTAATTTAATTATATACCTATATTAAACACCTATTGTTTTCTCCACCATTTGGGGGAAGGGGAAATTTTATTTTTCATTTTTTCTCTTTCACTGTGCTTCCTCCTCCTCCTGCTGCTCCTCCCCCTCCCCCTCCTCCTTCCCTTCTTCTTCTTTTGATATCACTCAAAAGTACATTTACATTGCTTACTCTCACACATTTAGCATAAAATCTCTTAAGTGGTAGGATCCCATTTAAAATATTTAGTTCTGGCATGAACTGAGAATCAATCTCAAGCTTTTTAGGATGTGGAACTCTTTTGTATCTTACATAAACTTGGGATAATTGAGTACTCCAGGTGTAGTTGACTATGATATTCTCAGCAAATAATAAATGAAAGTGATGGTTGAGTTGAGGTCAAATCAGGAAAGATTATAGTTAATCTTCTCTTTGACTAGTTACCTCACAAGGTAGAAGTTTGTCAAATTGAATTGATGTGGGAACTTCGTAGTGGCAGTAGCACATACGTTAAGAATAAACCTAGATCTTCATAACTGTGTATTACATTAAAACCGTCTTACAATTTTTCTGTACTTTCTTTAAATATTTAACACCCCACTGTTTTTTAAGTTAATTTTTAATTGTTGTTTTTGTCTTTCTCTAGTTGTTGGTCTTGACGATATTATGGATGAAGGAGTTGTTAAAGAAAGTGGCAATGATACCATTGATGAAGAAGAGTTGATTTTACCTAACAGGAATTTGAGGGACAAAGTAGAAGAAAATGCAGTGAGATCACCAAGGAAATCCCCTCGCTTAATGGCACAAGGTAATCCTTTCAAAGAAGTCCAGCTAGAAAACCAGAGTACAGGAACAGAGGTGTTAGGTTGTACACTTGTTAGACAGAGATCATATTTTTTTGATGTTTGCTAATATAAGCATTTTGATAATCAGATTTGAGGCTATATCAATTTGTCGTGTAGGTTTTTAGGACCTACTTTACCCCACTACCCATTTCTCCATCTCCAGTGGAAACCACTATTAACTCTTTCAGTTGGTTTGTGTTTTGGTATTTACTTTCCTATCTAAGTATCATGCATATATTGCTACTTTTTGATAATTCTGATTTAGGTATTTTATCTCTTGATTTCTCACTCTGAATAATAAAAGATTTTTCTTTCCTATTCTTGTTCTTGTCACATAGAAGTATACTTTTTCATCCTTCCAGTATATACTTCTGTTAGATCAATGGTAATTTTTTGTTAATGGTAATGTTTTGTGACTATACTACTAGAGATGATCCATTTGTAAACACATACTGTGTTTCTCTTCTTGTACAACTTTTTGTCTTTTGGGTTTGATTTTTTACTTTCATTTGCTTAGTTTACTGTAGATATATCAACAGTTACACCCTAACTACTATTGCCAGTTTTTTAAGTCTTTCCTAAAGAAATTTGTGTGTATTAGGTATTCTATCATCATTTGATTGAAGAAATATCTATTGGTGTCAGAAATTTGTGTGTTTCAGGTATTCTGTCATTTTCATTTGATTGAAGAAGTATCTCTTGGCCTTATGATCCACATCTAGGTAGATTAGTGTTAACCTCGAAGTCTGATATAAAACTTTTATTCAGGAGTCTCCTTTTAACTGTTCTTCTTAGGAGTCTGTATTTTGTGCTTTGTTGTAGTTCCTATTTCCTCCTTTCTGGTTGAACTATACACCTCTAGTAGTTTTGTGACAAAAGGGACCATGGTGATATACTTTTAGAACCTGTGTCTCTACAAATGTATCAAATCTCTTCCCACACTGGAATCATGGGTTAGTTGCACATAGA
The DNA here is from genome assembly GCA_004027185.1 of Glis glis. Classification (NCBI taxonomy): domain Eukaryota; kingdom Metazoa; phylum Chordata; class Mammalia; order Rodentia; family Gliridae; genus Glis; species Glis glis. Next base: position 29,695 of record PVJS01018952.1, on the reverse strand, counting down.
ATTCAAGATCAGAAATCATTTTCCTTTGGAAATTTGAAGGTGTTGCTTCATTTTCTTCTAACTTGAGTGTTATTGAGAAGTTTATTCTGTTTTTGTTTTTTGGGGGTACTTTGTTTTGGAAGTTTGTTTCTCTTCATCTCTAGTGTTGATATTTCATGATAATGTATCTTGTTGTGGCTGTGTTTTATGTATTGAGCTAGATATTAGGTCCTTCAGTCTGAAAACTTCATTACTCAGTTCTGAAAAAAATTGCTTGAATTATTTCACTGTTAATTATTTTCTCAACTCTTGCTTTCTGGAACTGCTGTTAGGCAACTGTTGGATGGTAGTGACTGGCCCTTCCATTTTCTTTATTTTGTTTACTCCACCTCTTTGTCATTTTCCTTTACGTGCTGAAATTTTCTCGTATTTATCCTGAAATGTTTCTGTTAAGTTTTGTACTTTTAATTTCCAAATGCTCTTGTTTTGTTTTGGGAATGAACCTTTTAGTAACATTTTCTTAAATTGGTACATTATAATTGTACAATGAGAGTAAGATTCATAGTGGTACATTCATATATGCACATAACATTATTTGGTCTCTTTCCTTCCCCATACCTTCACCTTTCTCCTCCTCCCTCCCAAATCCTCTTTCACTTCTCTTCTGGTCTCTCCTAATTTTCGTGAGGTCTCTTTTCTTCCTTCCTTTTTATTTAGCTTCTACATATTAGAGAAAACATGTAGCCCTGGATTTTCTATTCTTGATTTATGGATGTAACATCATCTTTTATCTCTATTAAGATACTCAAGGTGTTTAACAAGTTTTTTTTATCTCCTTTCATAGTTTTTATTTTCTTTATTTTTCATTTTTAAAAAATTAAACAAATTTGGCCTTTGTCTTTCATGTTAGAAGCTTTCCTAAAATGTTTGACCCTTGATAATTACTCATGTTTAAGGGAAGGGAACTAGCTGGGCATGGTGGTTCATGCCTGTAATCCCAGTACTTGGGAGGCTGAGACAGGAGGATCACAGGTTTGAAGTCAGCCTCAGCAACTTGGTGAGGCTCTCAGTAACTTAGCAAGACCCTGTTTCCAAATAAAAAATAAAAAAATAGGGCTGGGGGTGTAGCCCAGAGGTAGAAGGCCCCTGGGTTCCACCCCTAGTACCACCCCCTCTCCCCAAAAAGGGAAGGGAACTAAAACTTTGGAATCTGTCAGTATATAGGCTGCTTTTCTCAACAGTGTCATTGTGTGATGATCTGATTGTGCTGTTTTTTGGCAGAACTCCATATTTCAAATTTTAGGTTATTCCTCGTAATAGCATATAGGAATGCTTGAGAGAACCTTATTGGGGTGTCTAAGCTTTCAGTGTATACAAATTCACTTAATCTCACAAATTTTTGTGTATTGTACTACCACTCTTAAATATGCCTGATATTGTTTAGTATAGAAGCCATCTTTTTTCTCTCTCCAGAGATAAGCCACCAGTTTAGGGTTAAATATTAATGGTATTGGATTTTGCCCAACCTGCCACCTTAGTATTTGTCTCATTGGATCTCCTATATCAGTTACTTCTTAGTCATCTTTTATTTGGCTTCCAAAATTTATCACTGCTGTTTTCTCCTCTCCTATTCTTCCTTTCCTTTTGGATGAATGCATTTTCAATAAAGATCCCTTTTTTGTAGCTATAATGCAGTATTGAGAAGTAAATAAACTTAGTTGCGTGTGTGTGTGTGTGTGTGTATGTGTTTTACTGGGGAATTGAACCCAGGGACTTTCTGTCTCCAAGCTATACCCCAGCTATAGTTTTATTTTGAAACGGTCTTGCTAGGTTGCTTAGAGTCTCACTGTGCTATTGAGGCTGTCCTCAAACCTGCAATCCTCTTGTCTCAGCCTCCCAAGTACTGGGATTATAGACATGCTTCACCATGCCTGGCTAGTTGCATGTATTTAACTCATCATCTTTTCCTTGATTATTTTAATCAGTTTTAAAAATCAGTTCATAATTAGAGGGAAAAAAGCGACTTTATCCTTTGCTTAATAAGTTGCTTACTATTAGAAAACAATATTGTATCGGAATATCTTCAAAGATGACTGTGCTGTTCCGTTTATTATTTTTAGCAATCACTAGAGTGTTAAAAGTTATTTATTAATAGGTAATGGGTCTTAAACGTTTTCATTTATTTCAAGAATGGATAGAGTTGTCTTCAAAGCTTTAAAATCATCTAATTATTGAAGTAAAACTATTAAAATTTGTTGTTTAAAATATTATAACTAAGCATATGATAAACAGTTCCTAATGCACTACATAATTTTAAAAGTTGAGTATGTCCCACTTCTCTATAAATGTCCAGATACATTAACAAGCTCTGGGGGAATTAGAAAGGGTCCTTAAGATTAGGATGGCTATATCATTTATTTTCCAAACTGGGACACTTAAAAGACTAAAAGAGTGTACTGTTAATAATTACATCAGGACTGTAAGCCTCACCTGGAATCGTACCAGGTAAGTGAGGACATATTTCTTCTTTAAGATGCTCACATTTTAATGATAAGTGACAAATTAGGGAAATGTTCAAAATAAGAGTCTAGGAGGGTAAGGTATTGCTTTGAAAGGGAGACTTCAAAAAAATGTTAAAACAGGCGTGGTGGCGCACACTTGTAAGCCCAGTACTTGGGAGGCTGAGACAGGAGGATCGCAGGTTCGAGGACAGCCTCGGCAACTTAGTGAGGCCCTCTGCAACTTAGTGAGACCCTGTTTCAAAAAAAAAAATAAAATAGATCTGAGGATGTAGCTTGAAGGTAGAATGCCCCTGGCTTCAATCCCCAGCACCACACAAAAAAAAGTTTATGTGAAATTGATTTAGAGGTGTTGGATATGTACAGCCTTGGAAATGACTTTATGTTTTGAATTTTAATTTATGTAGTTTTCTTCTGTCTGAATTATGTAGCTCTTTCTTTTTAGTTCTTTTCACATTGTGTTTCTCCTCCTGTAGGATTTATCAGGATAGGAAAAGAGGAAAAGCACATTTGATAAACTCTTGTTAGGTGGGGAGCTTTATTAATTTTTTCATAGTTTCCTTATTTTTCCTTGTATATTTTCTTGGTTTAAATCTTTGTAATTTTAGATTTTTGGGGGAGGTGATCTGTGTGTTGTACTCCGGTGTGCACTTCTTAGGAATAGCTTAGATGCTAAAATGGTGATATAAGGGAAATACATTGAAAAAGGAATTAGAGATCTTTTGAGGTTATCTTGAAACTTGAACAGATCTTGTTTGTGATAGATGGTTTTACTTCAGCTTTTATTAACATTTGGATTTATTTGCTTTTATATAATTAGAAATATTTAATGTTAGCTGAGTGTGGTGGCACATGCTTGTAATCCCAGTACTTGGGAGGCTGAGACAGGAGGATCGCAGGTTCAAGGACAGCCTCAGCTACTTAGTGAGGCCCTCCGCAACTTAGTGAGACCCTGTTTCAGAAATAAAGAATAAAATAGGGCTGAGGGTATAGTTCGGAGGTAGAATGCCCCTGGGTTCCATCCCTAGTACCGCAAAAAAGAGAGAGAAATATTTAATGTTTAAAAATGTATAATGATCTTTAAGATCGGCATTAATGGTAAAGGAAGCTTGTTTTATTTTACTTCTAACTTCTTATGGAAAAGAGATTTGATTAAAAAAATTTCTTATAGTAAATTTAATATTAGTCTGAGTTTTAGAGCGGTCTTCTTCCCCCACCAAAATTCAAAGAACTTTGAAAAATATAAAAAATTAACATATATATGCTAAATTACATATGTTTATATATATATGTGTGTGTGTGTGTGTGTGTGTGTGTGATCATCATGAGTAGACATTAGTGCATTTTGGTTGAAATGATCAAGATAAGTTGTTATTGTCTCAGAATAAAGTAAAATATTCTAAATTGCACTGAGATAAAAGCACATGGTAACATAGCTAAGTTATTTTTATTTTATTTTTTTCCCTTGTGATAGAACAAGGAAGAAGTTTGCGACAAAGCACTATTGCCAAGCGTTCGAATGCAGCACCTTTAAACAGCACAAAAAAAGCATCTGGGAAGACTGTATCTGCCCCTAAAGCAGGGGTGAAACAACTGGAGAGAGGTCAGACTAAAGAAGAGGTTTGTACATCACTGAAACCCGAGAACCACAAGGAGAGTAGGAGGAGCAGCCGGCAATCTGGACAAATTGAAGTGGTACCAGAAGAATCAGTGTCTTCAAGTCATTCTTCACTGTCACCCTGTCTTGAAATGAAGGATGAAGCTGGATTAGATTCCAGGTGTAATAATCAGGGAGAAGAAAATGTGCCATCTCACGAAGTAAATTGTCCACTTCTTTCAGAGACTTATGTCAATATTGAAGAAAAGAAAAATGAAGCTCTGATGGAATGTAAAATTAAGACTGTTAGTAGCCCTTTGCTTAAGTTTTCAGATGGAGAAGATGAACAGAATGATTGTGTTTCAGGTAAAATGGATGATGCTATTGAAGAAAGGAAGGCAAAGGGGAAACTTGAACAAGAATCAAAGGAGATAGTACAGTTACCTCATGAAGATGACCAAATTATTGAGGAACCTGAATCTTCTCCCAGTATTTCTGGTGATGCTGCTTGTATAAATCCAAATCAAACAGAAAAGAACCTGGTAGATTTGCCTACTGCAGTGGGTGAAATGACTGAATGTAATTTGGAATTGAAGAATAGCGTGGATGTTGTTGACAAAGCTGAGAACTCTCTTCAAGGAAATAAAATGGAACCATTAGGTTATTGTGAAGATACAGAGTCTGACGATACACAGTTAAAGAGCACTGAGTTTAATAAATCAGATTTAGAGATGGTTGATACTAGTGCTTTTGAATCAGAAACTAATATTTTAGAACATGCTATTTGTGATGTTCCTGACCAAAATGCAGAACAGTTGAATATTATTGAAAGTATTCAAATGGAGTCTCATGAAACAGCAAACCTTCAGGATGCCAGAAGCAGTCAGTCAAGTAGTGTTTCTTGCTTAGAGTCAAAAAACACAAAATCTAAACATACAAAACCTGTAACTCATTCTAAGCAAAACATGACCACAGATACTCCAAAGAAAATTGTTGCAGCAAAGCATGAAATAGTGCATAACAAAACTAAAGTTAATGTCAAAAGTGTGAAACGAAATGCTGATGAACCAGGATCTCAGCAAAATTTTCTTAGGCCAGTCAAAGTGAGAAAAAAACAAATTGATAAGGATTTAAAGACTCAAAGTTGCAATTCTGGGGTTAAATCTGTGAAAAATCAAGCTCATTCTATATTGAAAAAAACATCACAGGATCACAATTTACTGCAAATTTCCAAACCTACAACTCATTCTTTGAGTGATAAGCTTCTGCATGGTCACCCTAGTTGTTCTAAGGAACTTCATCATTCTGCACAAACTGGACACTTGCTACATTCCAGCCAGAAACAGTGTCATAAGCCTCAGCAGCAGACACCAGGAATAAAAATCACTAGTCAAGTGAAAGAAGAGCTTGAACACCCAGGCCTGGAGCATTTTAAGGAAGAGGATAAACAAAAACTAAAAAAACCTGAGAAGAATCTACAACCCCGACAAAGAAGAAGCAGCAGAAATTTTTCTTTGGATGAACCACCATTGTTCATTCCAGACAACATTGCTACCGTAAAAAGAGAAGGCTCAGATCATAGCTCTTTATTTGAAAGCAAATATATGTGGACTCCCAGCAAGCAATGTGGGTTTTGCAAAAAACCACATGGCAACAGGTGTGTGTGTGTGTGTATGAGTGATGTGCATGTTTTAGAGAAAAATATTTGGGGGGGTGGGTTTAGCGTGAGAACTTTTAAATAGAAACTATTTACTGTACAAAGACTTTTGCAGAAATAAAAAATAACCTTCATCAATCCTGGATAAATGATAGAAAGATGGAGCCATGAGATTACAAATATATCATCCTAGAACATTTTTAAAAGAATAGTCTGACCAATAGCTGATCATTTGTATCCAGTTAGAGAGTATAATTTTTGTCATTGCATCTGAAAAAAACCCCAAACCTTTTTACTAATCAGAAAGTTGTTATGTTGCCTTGGGTCTTTAAGTTATATATCATTTTATTTGGCTTGAGAAGAACTAGTAATAAAAGTATAACGGCCACAATGGATATTTTTCTTTTGAAGTTTTATTCTTTTTATGGTGCACAGTAAAGACTATACTATCACTTCAAAATTATCAAACTTGCCTTGGAATGAAATTTGATAGCTAAAACAACTGTTAGATCTCACAAGTGAATTTTGTATGTAACTTTGAATAGAGTAAAAATGTGTACAAATATTTTAGTGATTCCAAGAATTTCATGTGAGTTCTAATCTTTTAAAGTTTGAGTTTATTTTAGCATTGTTCCTTTTTAGAATTTCATTTTTAATGGTTTTATGACACTGCCTCCCCAGCCCAATATACTTTTTTTTTTTAAATTTTTTTTTTTTTTTTGGTGGTACCGGGGATTGAACGCAGGGGTGTTCTACCTCCGCGCTACGCCCCTGGCCCTATTTTTTTATACTTTATTTTGAAACCGGGTCTCACGAAGTTGCGGAGGTCCTCACTAAGTAGAGAGAGAGAGAGAGAGAGAGAGAGAGAGAGAGAGAGAGAGAGACAGGGAGAGACAGAGAGAGAGCGCGTGCATGCGCGAGCTGAGGCTGGCCGCGAACCCGGATCCTCCGGTCTCCGCCTCCCAAAGTACTGGGATTACAAGCGTGTGCCACCACACCCGGCCCAATATACTTTTTATTTGCTAGCTTTTTTAAGAAAAGGAAAACAAGAGATGAGGTTGAATTTGCAGTTTGAGGTCACAAGATTGTCCTGATCAAGTGTTCACATTGCTCTTGGGAGTTCTATCAGTGCTGATAGGATAAAAAGAGTGACTTTTCACAGCACTACCTGATTACATAAAAGTGAAGCGATCAATTCTGAATAAACTCTGGGGTAGCACATTATTTTGGTGGGGAGGGGTTGGTTGGGAGAGTGGGAGGGAGGTGTTGGGCTGTTCTCTAAAATTTAAGTTTTATATCAAAGTGTTTCTTCATATATGATTCAGTTTCAAGGGATACTTTGTAGCAAAATATATTCCATTTTTTAAATGTTGTGACTTGTTTGAACACAGTGCTTCATTTACTCCCATTTATACGCACTTTCTGTTTTTTTGTTTAAAGTACTGTATTCATATATTCTAAAGTGAACCTACTGTTTTCACACCTAAGAGAATTAGGTTGAATTGTGCTTTTTTTTTTTTTTTGCGGTACCGGGGATTGAACCCAGGGGTGTTCTACCTCTGCGCTACACCCCGGCCCTATTTTTTTTTTTATCCTTTATTTTGAAACCGGGTCTCATGAAGTTGCGGAGGGCCTCAGTAAGTAGAGAGAGAGCGCGCGAGCTGAGGCTGACCACAAACCCGGATCCTCTGGTCTCCGCCTCCCAAAGTACTGGGATTACAAGCGTGCGCCACCACGCCCGGCTGAATTGTGCTTTTAAGTGGCCAGTTAATAAAAGCCAGCCCTTTTCTCTCTGCTTAAAAATCTTTAAATCATCACCCTGACATGTGGTCAGAGAAATGGAATAGGAGCCTTAAGTGAACCTTGGCATAAAGTTGGAACCATGTTAAATATGTTATAATGTAGCTTTTTTTTTATAAAGTTCTGTTCTGATGACCCAGACTTCAGGAGTTTATCTAGGCTTTTTAATGATTAATGTCATTTCATAATATCAACAGTCATTTTCATAAAACAAAGATTAGGTGTTCCATTTTTTTAAAGATTTTTTAACCCCATGCCACCCTTTGGATCTACTCTAAAAAAATCTAGAATATTTTTGTTCTATTCTGGAAAATAACATGGAATGTTAGATGTATAGGGATTTTTTGGTTCATCCTATGTAATTGATCTACATAATATATAACAACATTGGAAACAGTCATTTTGGAAGTATCTTTTCAGATTACTTCAGTCTTGTGAATAAAGAAGCCTAAGTAATTGCTTTTTTTTCTTTACATGTTACGTAGCTTTCACTGTTTTGTTATGTTGTGCTTGCATACATTGAATTTACTAAAAAAAAAGTACCTGCCACACAGTAATTTTCCAATTTTAATCCACATGTAGAAATATGAGTTAATTAGGAAAATATGTGAAAAGTTTTAATCCTCTTTGATTTCATGTACTAGTTACATTGAAAACTATTTGTTAATATGACAAATCTGACATTTCCTAGCAATTGTGACAGATTTGCTTTTGTAAAGACTATTTTAACCCGTTAGCATTTTACATAAATTGTAACTGGGGTTAACTTCCTTGTATGTGCATCCAGCTGGAAATTACATTCTGTAATATAGATATTCATGGCCAAGCCAGAGGTGACTTTTACCCATAAACAACTTCTGTACATATCCTGCAGACAGTAGGTAGTGACTCTGCGATGCTGGAGTGTTTGCTTCCTTTTTTCTGACTCAGCCTAAACATACTAAACATACATAATTAAGAAAACCAATCCTTTATTTTTAAATACATGTGACTTTTTAGCTTTTTTCAACATAAGCTAATTGACATTTTGAAAGGAAGATGTCTTAAGTCTTTCCATATTATCTACCTTGTGGTCCCCACTTCTCCAACATAGAATAAAAGTGGGGAAATAGAATGTATCTTCAATTTGAATTATACTTTCTGGGCCCTAATTGTAGATTAGTATATTAGATGAAGTTTAAAAAACAAAAACAATCCTTACAAAAATGAATTCATAGCTATATATTTAAACAAGAACATATTCTGAGAATGAAGTTCTTTTCTAGAATAAATGATTCTGGTTTTTCGTAAGATTTTATAGACAAATATTTTCTCTGCAGATTAGGTTATTATTAACAAATGGTTTAATGTTTATGTGGAATAGAATCCCTTCATCTTAGAAGAGAGTACATATAGTTAGAATATGGTTTAGGCTGACACTTAAAACACTTATCAAAACTGAAGGCCCATCTCTACAATGTTAGAGAATTTGTGACCTGAATTTGTTAAGAGCAGGAGTTCACAGTGTTGCTTCTCTAGCTTACTTTGAAGAAACTTGGAAGTTTTCTAGGAATATCTTTTGGTTTATGCCAAAGAGTTATAAGAATAAAGATTAGACTTTTACTTGTCTTATAGTAAAGCTAATTTAGTTTTTTAATTTGTATATGAGCATATAACAGTAGGAGAAGACAGCTGTAAGTATTACTGTACTTTTCCAATTAACTTATGTCATCCAGTTAACTGATCCAAACACATAACGTTGATTTTGTAGTCAACATTGGTTACTGTTAGAAATTCAGGGAGAGGGTAGAGAATGGGAGAGTAATTGTTAGCTACTCCCACTGCTACTACTTCTCTATACCCCCACTATGTTCTTCCCCCATTCCTCCTGGCTTTAAAGTAGTGCAGTAACCCCCAAAGGGAAGAAAGTATATTCCTATCGTGTTTGTGTGTGTGAAAAGTCATTTTTAAAAAATATAGCTTAAGTTTATGGTGTTTGAGTTTAGAACTATTAATGATGAGGATGTATGTTTTTGAATAATTCCATTTTGAAGTGAAGTTTATTTTTTCCCAGCACATGTGGATTTTTTTAACCAATGTCACTTTTTTCTTGATTTCTCAGAAAATTTTATGTAATTACATTTAGTTTTTTTGCAGTACCGGGGATTGAACCCAGGGGTGTTTTACCTCCAAGCTACACCCCCGGCCCTAATTTTTATACTTTATTTTTGAAACTGGGTCTCATGAAGTTGCAGAGGGCCTCACTAAGTAGCTGAGGCTGGCTGAGAACCCAGATCCTCCAGTCTCCGCCTCCCAAGTACTGGGATTACAAGTGTGCGCCACCATGCCCGGCTTGTAATTGCATTTTTGTACATGAAACTCAAACTATTAAGATAGCATCTATAGGTGGCACTAGAAATTTGCTTTCCAGAGTCTTTCAAGTTTGAGTGAGACATTTCCAAAAGAAATTTGAAATAAGGCTTGGTGAAATAATTACTTGATAAGTTGATAGAGCCACTATTCCCTGGTTAAGTCAAATAAAAATTTAAAAACACTTTACTATATGTTTTATATTTTGACATTTAGAATTGGATTTGGTACAAAAGTATAGTCTGTAGGGTTTTTTCCCGTGTGTGTGTGTGTGTGTGTGTGTGTGTGTGTGTTACTGGGAATTGAACCCAGGGCATTCTACTTTCGAGCTGTACCCCCAGCTTGAAAAATATTTTTCAAAATATAAATTTTTTTATAATTATAAGTAAAGATATTTTTTATCTTGAAACAGGGTCTCACTAAGTTGTGGAGGGTCTCACTAAGTTTCTGAGGCTGGCCTTGAACCTGCTGCGGCCCTCCTGTCTCAGCCTTCTAAGTACTCAGGTATGCGTATGTGCTACCACATCCGGCTAGTCTATAGGTTTTTAAATTGTGTCTTAATGAGACCATTCCAAACTTGGTTTGAAGAAATCTTAATACAGTTCTGATTGTGGAAGTAAAGGGACATCACCATTAGTTTTCTGTGAATATTTCAAAGCTGTTCATATTACAAAGTTGGCTTTGAAGAAACAGCAGTTCTTTTAACTCTGTGACCTGAAATCGAAGAACATTAAAGCACCCGCATTCAATCATCATCTTTTCCCTGTTGTCTGGAATATCTGTATCATTGAAACATGAAGCTGTCAAATATCTGGGTTCAATCCCCAGTGTGTTCGTCTCTATCTGTCTGTCTGTCTCTCTCGCTCAAACACACACACACACACACACACACACACACACACACACACATACTCTCTCTCTCTCAAACCTAGAGAAACTATTTCTATCTTATAACTGTTACATTGTTTGGGAGTATTCTTACTTGTGAATCTAAAACATTGTGTATTATTTTTTTGAGACCAAGTGTATCATTGGGAAGATGAAGACTTATATGGTAAAATTAGCACAAGCATTACCAATGAGTAAAGAATGATTAATTGTAGATGTGATTTCTTCATGCCTCCTTAAGGCACAGTAGTAGTTTGGCACACAGTAGAAAGGTATAGGAGAAGAGAAGCAAGTGCTGCTAATAGGAATGTAGTATTTGGTGCGATTTTACACCTTTTAAGGATACATAGTGTTCTTATTTTTGTAGTTCCAACATTAAAACAGGACTTCTGGTATATTTAGAGAAAGTAGGCCATACCACCCATTCCTTCTTCCTATTGGACTGTAATTTTTTTTTTTTTTTTTTTTTTTTTGCGGTACCGGGGATTGAACCCAGGGGCCTTTTACCTCCGAGCTACACCCCCAGCCCTATTTTTAATACTTTATTTTGAAACCGGTCTCAAAGTTGCGGAGGGCCTTTCACTAAGTAGCTGAGGCTGGCCGTGAACCCGGATCCTCCTATCTCTGCCTCCCAAGTACTGGGATGACAAGCGTTCACCACCACGCCCAGCGGACTGTAAAAGGAATTTGACACTTGGTGATGCCGCTGTTATCAAAATGTGTAGTACATGTCTTTTATTGAGAAAAGAACAAACCATAAATTGCTAGCCTGAAGAAGGGGAAAAAAAGGTTAAAGATGAATATTTGAAAGGAGTGTTGTAGCTTTCCTGTAACTGGCTTGAAAAGCATATTGAAGATAATTCCTCCCTTAAATTGGTGTTTACACACCTGATTTGCCCTTTTATTAAAAAATAGTTATAAATATTCTTTGTAAATTAGGAAAATAAAAATTTTTTAAGAACTATAAACTCATGTTTCTGAAATATATTTGTTGCTTAAAGAGGTTATTTCTTAGTTAAAATGCAGTAAAAGGAAAACTTACCAGGAGATAAAAATTCAACCTGAATGCTGGTACCTTTATGTTAAGATAGCATGTTGAAATTTATTTGGGAAAACAATTATCTAAAACATGGACATTAGTGAAAAAGTCCTCACTGTGCATAAAAAGTGCATAAAAAGATTATTCAGGTGAATCAACATGACACCATGAGCAGAATACTTTGAGCTTTAAGTTACATAGTTAAAATGGTTAGTAAGCAGTTTGAGAGGCTCCATTATGTTAGTTTTTCACCTAATCTTTGTCACTATTTTTTCTTTTTGTCATTTAAGACAATTTGTTGGAAGAACAATTCTTGCCCAATTTTATGTATGATTTCAGATATTTGGTAATATAGCTGTAACTCAGATGGATTATGATCAAATTGTCACAGATTTTATCACCTTTCTCTAGAGAAATTGTTATTCTGTATTTTGTTCTACATGGCATTCTATACTGATAAAGTTGATTGTCCTTTGTTTTCATTCTGATGGTTTGTGTACCCCCCCCCATATTTTCTCATTCATACCAAAGGGGAAATATTTGAAGTCTTAAAAGTTCCAGTTTTATAGCATATTCATTTCTATGGACATTTGCTCCATGTTGAACTTACAGAATGTGTAAGGATGGAAAACATGCGAAATACCAGAAAATCAGATACTGAAAATTTAGTCTCACTTTTGACCTTTTTTTTTAATGTATCATAGTTCTTTTTTTTTTTCTCCAGGTTTATGGTTGGCTGTGGGAGATGTGATGACTGGTTTCATGGTGACTGTGTTGGGTTAAGTCTTTCTCAAGCACAACAAATGGGAGAGGAAGACAAAGAATATGTGTGTGTAAAATGTTGTGCTGAAGAAGATAAGAAGACTGAAATATTAGACCCAGAAATTTTGGAAACCCAAGCTACAGTTGAAGTCCATAGTGAAGATAAAACAATGGGATGTGAAAAGCTTGGGTTATCAAAGCACATGACAGCAAATGACAAAACCAAATATATAGATGATACAATGAAGCACAAGGTCAAAATTTTAAAACGGGTGAGTTTTTTATTAATTCATTTTACTTAAGAATTTTGTATGGATCAACCATTAGAATTTTGAAATTTCTCTTTTAGATTTGAGTGTTCAGTGTACATTTTCCAGTTTGTTTTTTCATAAAGATGAATTGATTTTTATTTAAGATTTTTTGGTAATCTTGGTAGACCAGATAGTAACATATTCATAGTATGTAGGACTTTTTTCTCATAGTCCTTTGTGCTGTTTCTAGGCTATCGTTATTTTAGGCTTTTCAGAGCCTCTCTGGTTTGAGTGAGACATTGTGAAATAACTTATAAATGTTACGATCGTAAAACTACTTTTTTCCTGGTTAGGTCAAATAAAAATTTGAAAACATTTTACTACTTGTTTTATAATTTGACATTTAGAATTGGCTCGAGGGTAGGATGCATGTGTGATCTGATTGACTTAAGTATAAAATTGTACTTGCTAAGTTTTTAAAAAAGCTTTTTAGACTATCAGTTCTTTAACCATTTGACATTATTACTTTCAAGTTAGAAGAGTTACTTTCTTTGTTTAAGGAAAAATAATAAACTTTTTTTAACCTTTCCCCCCATATTTGCTTGGATTTCTCACCTGATAATTTTTTTCTTAAAATATGGACTCTTAAAAAAGTTGTCAGTTTTCCCTAGTCTTATATTTTTAACTACCTTCTGAACGTATTTTCTAAATAGAAATTTCAAGTTACCTTGTCTTTTTAATAGGAGAATGTATCAAAGAATTCAGCATTTTCTGACTAAATTTTCTCTATCCTCATTATCTTTCTTTTTATTACCTATGAATTTATAATACCTGATTTATTATAGAATACTGCTGAGGTGGAAACACTGGGAACATATGCATAAGAATAGGCAAGTATAATCCAAAAGACAACTTGAATTTTAGAGTTTGAAGGAACCTTGAAAGTCTTTTAATCCAGTCATCTGATTTGTTAATAGGTTCCACAACGTTTCTAAGAAGTGGTCTAGTTTCTACTAGAAAAGTACTGCAAGGGAGTATATATTCATTGTTAAACAGCTCTAATTGTTAGAAAGTTCTTCAGTTTGAGCTGAAATTTGCATCCTTGAAAACTTTTAGTTTTTAGCTGGGAGTGGTGGTGCACACTTGTAATCCCAGTACTTGGGAGGCGGAGATTGGAGGATCCGGGTTCGCGGCCAGCCTCAGCTACTTAGTGAGGCCCTCTGCAACTTAGTGAGACCCTGTTTCAAAATAAAGAATAAAAAATAGGGCCCGGGGTGTAGCTCAGAGGTAAAATGCCCCTGGGTTCAATCCCCGGTACCGCAAAAAAAAAAAAAAAAGAAAACTTTAGTTTTCTGAAGCCTCTCTATTAAAGCTAACTTTTTTCTACAACAAGATAGGGAAGACTAGAGTGAGAGGGAACATTCATATTGGAGAGCATCAGCATGTTCCCTCCAGAATCTTCTCCATTATTTACAAACTCAGCTTTTTCAAACACTCCTTATGTGAGAGATTTGGAAGTTCCATTTGCCAAATCCTTGCAACATCCAATATTTTATGACAAAACTTTCTGAGAATTCTGTCTTTGATATTTGCTATTTACGTTGTTGATTTGGTTAGCATCAAAGTAATTGCTAATGAGGACCTAGGAGATCCATTGAGAATAGTTTATAGTTTGTCTTTGGGAAGCTTCTAATATATCATTAACTTAATTAACACCTCTTGTGTACAACTTCTTGGCCATTTAGAAATGTAGCTCACTGTATTATCATTTAGCTGAGTTGTCTTTGTCTTGCCTAAAAAGACATTATAAAACGTTAATATTGCTAATGTTTTGAGAAATCTCTTTATTCCAATATCTGTATCAAAAAAGGAACTGAGATTAGTTTGATTTGTAAATGCACACACCAACCATCCAAATGATCATTGCTTCCTTTTCCTTTTGATGGTTAACTATTGAATCTTTGTACTTATCTGATGTTAGTGTATGTAGTCTGCTTTTCAAATGTTATTTCTTGTCCCTAGATTTTTATGTTCAACTATTTATGCGTTTCTGTTGTGTGTCAGGCATGGTACTACCAGATTTAGGTATTTAACATATTGAAATGTATTCCTGTTCTCAAGAAAGTCTAGTTGGAGAGGCAAAGAAATAAAAACGGTATTCTTGTTATAGAGAAAACCATTCTTATGTATATATGCTCATATATACTGTGTCTTAAAACTTTACGATTGTATATTTGTCTATGCACCGTATTCTCCCTATCTTTCAAGCACATGGGTATGATGTGATTAATTTCTCCTAAGAATGTCAGAATTCTAGTTTCACTAGTAATTCTTTGTGGGTTATAAATTAGGACGAGAGTAGCAAGTACATTGATGGTTTATTCTACCTCATGGGAGTAAAAATTTCCAATAGGCACACTGAGAACTTAATTGATGTACTTGTTATGGTGAGTATGACTTCATTTGCTTTAGAAATATAGTGAAATATAGACATGCTTGTTTCTCCACAATTTCTCCCTTTTTTTCATATCCACAGCCAACTAAGAACTCTTATTACCCTATGTATAATAATCTTTATACTAACGATAATGGGAACATGACCTGCATGTACCTTTGTAGGCTCTTGTGTGTTCTGCAGAAAATAGGTACTTAACAAATGGATTTTGAATAAAAGCGTGAATCTTTTTATTAATAAGACTTAGTTTTGTACCTCTTTTTAAAAAACTGTTTACATGTTTAGTGGACTAAAACATGTTTGATTTATTAGGTTGTAATACTAATTATGTTTATTTTTTTCATCCACATACTATTGAGGCTTGTTTTATATTTAAAGATTATTTAGTAGTTTTCATTTTAATTCATTAAGTACTATTTTTTTCAGGAGTCTGGTGAAGGCAAAAATTCATCAGACTGTAGAGATAATGAAATTAAAAAATGGCAGCTAGCTCCTCTTCGAAAGATGGGACAACCAATTTTACCACGGAGATCCTCAGAAGAAAAAAGTGAAAAAGTACCCAAAGAATCTACAACTGTTATTTGCACAGGAGAAAGAGCTTCAAAACCAGGTAGTAAGATTAAAAGAAATTATTAGATACTAATATTTATGTTTTACTTCATACACAGTTATATGTAGGGTTCTTTAAAAATTTGACATTTTTATGGCAATACAAATAGTTCACACGATTGATCTTACTTGTAATTCATTCTTTTTTTTTTTTTGCGGTACCGGGGATTGAACGCAGGGGCGTTCTACCTTCGCGCTACGCCCCCGGCCCTATTTTTTATACTTTATTTTGAAACCGGGTCTCACGAAGTTGCGGAGGGCCTCACTAAGGGGAGAGAGAGAGAGAGACAGGGAGAGAGAGAGAGAGAGAGAGAGAGAGAGAGCGAGCTGAGGCTGGCCGCGAACCCAGATCCTCCGGTCTCCGCCTCCCAAAGTACTGGGATTACAAGCGTGCGCCACCACGCCCGGCCTTACTTGTAATTCAAAACCAGTAATCTGAGTTCTGGGGAGGTGCCAATAAACTTAAGGTCCTTGCCTTCACGAACTTAAATACTAGTGGAAGAAGATAAAACAAGTTGGCTAGAAAATGGAAGTTATTTTAAAGCCTGTGAAGAAAAAGTGCAGTGAAGGAATAGAGAGCCATAGTCAGGGGGAGTGGTCGGAGCTTCCGTTTTGGATAGAGTGGAGGTGGTAACTTACAGGATTTGAAGGGATGTAAAGATTTTTTGGAGGAGGGACTAGGCAAATGGCATAGTAAGTGAAGGCTTTGAGATAGAAACAACCTTGACATTTGAGGAATAGGAAAGTCAGTGTGGAGTTTTTTGAAGGTAATGTATCAGATAGAATGTTAGTAGAACATGAGTACAGAGAAAATTATGTAAGACTTTGGGGCCATGGTGAAGAGTTTGTATTTTATTATGAATGTTATAGGAAACCTTGAGAGGGTTTTGTACAAGAGAGTGATGGATCTCTCTGGTTGCTTTGTGAATATTGGACTGTAGGAGGGCAAGAGAAGGAATCTGTAATAGTAACACAGGAACAATGGAGGTAGTAAGAAGTGTTCAGATTAAGATGTGTTTTATAGTAGAGATGACAGAACTTGCTGATGAAGAATCTTAGAGGATGATTGGATAAAATGTTGGTGTCATTTACCAAGATGAGAAAGAAAAATTCTAAGATTTGGGGAAGAAAACAGAAAAGTTATATTTTGCTCATTAAAACTTTGAGTTTCTTATTAGATATCCAGGTGGAGATATTTGAGTAAAACATTGGCTGATGAATCTGGAACTTACAGAACACTTTGGAGGGCTAGTATATAAATTTGGGACTCATCAATATGTAGTTGTTATTTAAAATCATAGATCTAGATGTCAACAGCTACAGAGAGTTCCATAATGAAGAGAAGCCCTTAGAGCACAAGCACTAAGGGAAGAAGTGAGGAAGATTCAGCAAAGGAGACTAAGAGACGGCCTGCTAGGAAAGAGGACCAAAAGACGGTGGTGGCCTGAAGCCAGATAGTTTCAAGAGGGAGGAAATGATCTGTGTCAAATGCGGTCTGGACATCAAATAAGATGAACATATACTGTTAAATCTGTGATTTAGCAAAATAGATCATCGTTGACCTTGACTAGAATGGCTTCAGTGGAACAATAAGGACCAAAACCAATTGTAATAACTACGGAAGAATGTAAAGTTAAGAAGCTGGTGGTATTTATTACTAATAACTCAAGGAGTTTTGCTGTTTTAAGGGAACAGAATAATGTGGTAGCTAAAGGTGGATGTGGGGTCAAGGGATTTTTTTTTTTTTGGTACTGGGGATTGAACCCAGGGGCATTCTACCTCCGAGCTACACCCCCAGCCCTATTTTTTATTCTTTATTGTGAAACAGGGTCTCACTAAGTTGCAAAGGGCCTCAGTAAGTTGCTGAGGTTGGCCGCGAACCTGCGATCTTCCTGTCTCAGCCTCCCAAGTACTGGGATTACAAGTGGGTGCCACCATGCCCAGCTCTCTTGGAATTTTTTTAAAGGATATTTTATGGCATGTCTGTTTTCCAGTCTTTCCAGCATGATTTATTGAAGAGGCATTCTCCGGTATAGTTCTTGATGCCTTTTTTGAAAATCAGTTGGTTGAAAATATGTGCATTTATTTCTGGGTTCTCTGCATTTGGTTGATTGGTCTTCATTGTCTATTTTTATGCCAGTGCCATGATGTTTTGGTTACTATTGCTCTTGTAGTATCTTTTGTAGGCAGGTATTGTAATGCCTTTAGCTTTTTTTTTTTTTGCTCAGGACTACTTTGGCTATTTGGGATCTTTTGTGGTTCCATACAGATTTTAGGAGTGTTCCCCCATTAATATCATTGATATTTTGATAAGAATTGCATTGAATCTATATGAATCTATAGATTACTTTGGGTAGTATGGGCATTTTTAGAATATCAATGCTTCCATTCCATTGAACATGGGAAGTCTTTCCATTTTTTTTGTCTTTTTCAGTTTCTTTCACCTGCACGTTATAATTTTTAT
This sequence comes from Glis glis, assembly GCA_004027185.1. Taxonomy (NCBI): domain Eukaryota; kingdom Metazoa; phylum Chordata; class Mammalia; order Rodentia; family Gliridae; genus Glis; species Glis glis. The sequence goes on along the minus strand of PVJS01018952.1, from coordinate 11,326 downwards.
TTTAGTGATCATTCCCTTCCTTGGTTAGATTTATCCCTAAGTGTTTTATTTCTTGTAGTTATTGGTAATGGAATTATTTTCTAGATTTTTGTCTCAACAATTTGATTACTGTTGTATAAAAAAGCTACTGGCATTGTATATTGATTTTGTATATCACAACTTGAATTCATTTATCATTTCTAAGAGTTTTTTGGTAGTCTTTAAGTTTTTCTATATATAAAATCTTGTCATTTGCAGACAGTGATAATTTCCCCTCTGCCTTTCCTATCTGGATGTCTTTTATTTCTTTCTCTTGTTTTACTGCTCTGGCCATACCTGAAACTTTGAGCATCATGTGCTAAAACTTTTTGTTTTCAAATTTTGGATTAGGAATGCCTAACCTGTATAGGGAGTATTGTATATGATAAGAGAGAAGACTGACACAGGTAGGGTCTATTTGGTTATGGGAAGATGTGTTAGCTGACATTTTTGTTTTCTCTGTAAAATCAAATCAAATGAGCTTGAAGGTAGGAAGGAAGTGTTGGTTTGAGAAGAGAGGAGAAAAATTGTGAAATAGATGTCTTGGAAAGTAGGAGTGCAGATTTGCTTGGAAAACTTAATAGCATTAAGGTAGGTTAACTTATTTGGTACTTTTGGTTATAAATTTAAAATGAGATCTGTGAGTACCAGTTACTTTCAGATGTTTGTAGCCTATTTGGGTGAAGGGTAAAAGTTGGCTTTCATCAGAATTTTGGTTTTGCAAATTAAAATGTTTAAAGGAGAGAGAATAAAGGTGTTAAGTATGCAAGGGAATACTGTCTAATTTAAGTTGACAATGTAGAAAAGTAAGGCCATGACAATAATAAAAATGATAGATATAAGAATTATTGGATGGACAGGTACATGAAAATACGCTCAACATCACTAATCATCAGGGAAATACTAATCACAACTAGACTAAGATCACCTCACTTCAGTATGAGAGACTGATGTGTTCAGTATGAGAGACGGCTGTGAGCATGTGGAAACAGAGAACCCTTGCACACTGTAGGTAGGACTGTGAAAGAGCATAACCCTTATGGAAAACAGTGTGGATAGAGGTTCCTCAAAAATTAAAAACAGATCTGTCATTTGATCCAGCAGTACCAACCCTGGTTATATATCCAAAAGAAATAAAATCAGTATGTTAAAGTGGTATCCGCACTCTCAGGTTCATTGTAGCACTGTATTCACAATAGCTAAGGAACAGAAACAACCTAAGTGTCCTCAGCTGTTGAATGGATAAAGAAAATGTGGTATAGACACACAGTGGAATATTATTCTGTTATAAAAGAGAATGGAACCGAGCACATGAACTCACCCATATTTAGACTCTAAGAAAGTTAATCACATAGGAACCAGAATGATGGTTCCCAGAGGCAGGGGAGAGGTAGGGGAAGGGGAAGGAAAGGCTGACCAGTGGATACAAAGTTACAGTTAAGAGCAAAAGTTCTGGCATGCTATATTGCACAGGAGGGTAACTATAGATAACAATAATGTATGTATATTTCAAAAAGATACAAGAAGGAATTTTGAATATTTTCACCATAAAGAAATGATAATTTGAGGAGATAAATATGATTAGGCTGATTTGAATGTTATATACTGTATATACATATACCAAAGCATCATGTAACAGTCCATTAATATGTATAATTTTTATGTATCAATTAAAAATTATTTTTTTAAATGTCAGAAAAAAATTTAAAAAGAGTTGTTGCAGTGAGAAGATTTCTAGAGTAAATGAGCTGGTGTGATAGATCAGAGTTGTGGGATTAGTTTTACATTGGATGTTTGACATTAAAATTTTGGAACTATGTGCGATTTAGTAATGAAAGAATGAAAAAACAATGGAAAAGCTTAACATTCAAATTAATAATACCAAGCAGTTAAAATAAGTGATCAATTTATGATATTAGGTAAGGTCACCTAATTATCTGCTCACCTAATAAGTTCAGGTCAAACTTCCTAAATAGCTCATTTTTTTTTTTTAACAGTACTGGGGATTGAACCCAGGGGCATTCTACCTCCGGGCTACACCCCCAGCCCTATTTTTTATTCTTTATTTTGAAAGAGGGTCTCACTAAGTTGCAGAGGGCTTCACTAAGTAGCTGAGGCTGGCCACAAACCCGGATCCTCCAATCTCAGCCTCCCAAGTACTGGGATTACAAGCGTGCGCCACCACGCCTGGCTTCTAAATAGCTTTTTAAAAGCTAATTAATGTATATATATATGAAAAGTAATGAGCTCTAAAAAGATATCTAAATTGGGAAAAGAATATATACAGTTTATAGCTTTAGGGCCACTTTTTAATCACTATTCATTCAAATTAGAATCTCAGTGTCAGGAATATTTCATTGTAGATTATGAGTTCTGATTTTATTTCTAAATAGTGACTTTTAATCAGTCAGTTTTGATTATAAACTTAAATTATGCATTATAAAGGAAAATATCTTTTAAAAACAATTTAATGAGTTTTGATGTTTGTTTAAATTAGGTATTCATGAGAAGCAAGAGATAAAGAAAAAGAAAGTTGAAAAAGGAGTGCCTAATGTGCATCTTCCTGCTGCTTCTACTTCTAAACCTTCTGCAGATCAGATCAGACAGAGTGTCAGACACTCTCTCAAAGACATTCTTATGAAAAGGTAATATACATCATTGTTGCAGAAGATTCAATAATATATGCTTCATGTGTTTGAAAAATAATTGAATTTTTCTAATTTTAAGACTTACAGACTCAAATTTGAAGGTACCAGAGGAAAAAGCAGCCAAAGTTGCTACAAAAATTGAAAAAGAGCTTTTCTCTTTTTTTCGGGACACAGATGCTAAATATAAGAACAAATATAGAAGTCTGATGTTCAATCTGAAAGATCCTAAAAACAGTGTAAGTATGTTCTGCTCATGTCTATAAATATTTCTGCTTCCAACTTTCCTGAATACACAAGGATCTAAGATTGTAATTCAGTAGATCTATAATGTATTAATTGGAGTGAGATTGTAAAATTACCTCTTGGTTTAGAACATATAATTTTTTTTTTCCTTTTGCGGTGCCAGAGATGGAACCCAGGACTTCATGCATTTAAAGCAAACGCTCTACCACTGAGCTATATCCCCAGCCCAGAACACATAATTTTCTTCCTACTGATTATGAATTCTGCATAGTAGTATGTAATGCTGTATAATGCATCTGTTGAAATACTACACATATTACGCTGATTAATATAAATTTTCTTTCTTTACTATCCCTTGTATAATCCAGATTATTAAAAAAAGTCATATTTATTTTTCAGAAAACCATTAAGCTGAAATTCATAACACTATATTATGTTTTATTTAAATCTGAAAATAGAGCTGCACTCCTTAAAAACATAAATTATGTTTAAAAAAATCCTAAAGCCAGGCTTGTTGGTGCACACCTGTAGTCCTAGCTACTTAGGAGGATGAGGCAGGAGGATTGCTTGAGCCCAGGAGTTCAGAACCAACCTGGTTAATATAGTGAGACCCTTCTCAAAAAAAAAAAATAACAGTTTTTAGCAAATTAAATATAACTTTAATTCTAAATATCTTTTATCTGTGAAGTAAACATTGGCTGAACCCCTTATCTTTTCTTGTGATTTCTCGTTTGAGGCTTAGGGGAAATCTAAAATCTGCGTGTGTGTGTGTGTGTGTGTGTGTGTGTGTGTGCGCGCGCGCGCCCCCCAAAGGTAGACCATTGTTGAGTATACTAAGCAAGTGATGCCAGTGAAAACATTTTCAAAGTTCCAAACAAATTGATCATGTTTGTGTTACATTTATTCAGGTCCAGCTGTGATTTTGCTACAGATGACTCTCGGTTTAATAGAATATTGTTAAATGCAATCATCTTACCTAAAAGTTTTGATATAAGTGATATAAGTTTGTGCAGGGATGTTAATGTTACAGTATAATCAACCCTCCATATCCATGCATTCTGCATTCACAGATTCAACCAATAGCAGATCAAAAATACTGAAAAAATTGCTCCTTTACTGAACTTGTAGAGACTTATTTTTCTAGTTTTTATTCTCTAAATGATAGTTTAACAATTATTCTCTAAATGATACAGTTTAACAATTATGCACATAGCACTTACAAATTGTATGAGATATAGGTAATTCCCGAGGTGGTTGGTTTAAGCTATAGTCATGTGTCCCTTAACGATAGGGATGCATTCTGAAAAAATCATTGTTGGGTGATTTTGCCATTGTGCAAATATCACAGGATGTATTTCACACACTAAGATAGCTACAACATCTAATCTGTCAGCAGGTGATAAAATCTTATGAGTCCACCATCATACATGTGGTACATTGTTGACTGAGATGTTGCTACATGCCATATGACTGTGTATGGGAGCATGTGCATAGGTGATATGCAAATAGTACATCATTCTGAATAAAAGACTTAAGTATCTGAGGATTTTGGTATCATAGAGGGGTCCTGGAACTAGTTGCCCTGCAGATTCTGAGGGACAACTGTATCTGATTTGAAGTGTGCTAATAGCTACTTAAGAAAAGTCTACATTGCTATGATGATTGGTCCAAGAGAAAGCAGATATTTCTTGAATAATGTAATCTAGAACCTTTTCCTTAGTAATTAAGTAAAGACCAATTGACTTTAGATTTAAACGCGTAAAATCTTTTTTTTTTTTTTTTTGCGGTACTGGGGATTGAACCCAGGGGTGTTGTACCTCCATGCTACACCCCCGGCCCTGTTTTTTTTTGTGTGTGTGTGTGTGCGGTACCGGGGATTGAACGCAGGGGCGTTCTACCTCTGCGCTACACCCCCGGCCCTATTTTTTTTTTTTTTATACTTTATTTTTGAAACCGGGTCTCACGAAGTTGCGGAGGGCCTTGCTAAGGAGAGAGAGAGAGAGAGAGAGAGAGAGACAGGGAGACAGGGAGAGAGAGAGCAAGAGAGCTGAGGCTGGCCGCGAACCCGGATCCTCCGGTCTCCGCCTCCCAAAGTACTGGGATTACAAGCATGCGCCACCACGCCCGGCGCGTAAAATCTTAAAAATATGGAAGACATTATATTGAGTAAAGCTCCATCATTCAGTACCTTGTTGTATTATACATTGGTTGTTATGATCGTTTATATCCTTGGGTAGACCTAATACTGTTTTGTTTTTTTTTTTGGCGGTACTGGCAATTGAACCCAGGGCCATTCTACCTCCAAGCTACACCCCTAGCCCTACTTTTTATTCTTTATTTTTGAAACAGGGTCTCACTAAGTTGCGGAGGGCCTCACTAAGTAGCCTAGGCTGGCCATGAACCCGGTCCTCTGGTCTCAGCCTCCCAAGTACTGGGATTACAAGCGTGCGCCACCACGCCCGGCTTAATACAATTTTTGATTCGGTAGATGGATCCACTCTATATGCTTCTCCATTGTGTTGATTTTTATATAAAATGTATGTTTTGCTGCTTTAGAATATAAAGCTATTGTTTAGTCTCTGTGTAGTAGGTAATATATACTAATGTGTACATCATTAAATATTTTTAAATCAGACTTCAGATTATATCTTTATTTTTTACAAGTTTATGTACAGTAGCTTCTCTTTTTAAAATGTTTGTCTCTCCCTCTCTTCCCATTTTTAAATCCATCCAGATACTGTTTAAAAAGGTCTTGAAAGGAGAAGTAACCCCTGATCATCTTATAAGAATGAATCCAGAAGAACTAGCTTCTAAAGAGTTAGCTGCTTGGAGACGAAGAGAAAACAGACATGTAAGAATATCTATAAAAATGCGTATAGCTAGCAAATCTATATTATTCAGTCATAGAGGAAAAATTATACCAAAGTAAATCAGTACAAAGTACACAGTTACACAGACGTCGTTTTGTGCTTTTCTACTTACTTATTCTACATTTCTCTCTCTCTCCCTCTTTTATTTTTTTCTTCTTAAGAGACTGGGGTTTCACTATGTTGCCTATACTGGCCCTGAATTCCTGGCCTTAAGCAGTCTTCCTGCCTTAGCTTCTCCAAGTAGCCACTGGTGCACACCACCAGGCCTAGCTTCCTGTGTTTCTTAAATTCTATGGTTTTTCCTGATCTCTGCAGATTTTTTTTTCTCTCTCTGTTATCTAAGCTTATAGAATTAATTGCTTTATAACTTGTTATATTTTGCAAGTTGGAAGGATGGGAAAATAGGGAAATCTTAATCACATATGTATTTTTCATAAACACAGGTTAAAGGTATTATGAATATTGGTAATTTGTAGAGCCAGGTGAATTGAGTACAAATAAAAGCTTGTACAAATGTACAATGCCCTACTATTTGAAGTTTCAAATGGCAAAAGTTCTAAAAAATAAGTTTTTTTCTGTTACTAATTTATTAGTAAAACCTGACCTGAGTTGTCATGTATAAAATGTTCATATTAACAGAAATATTGTATATTTAATTATGCAATACTATCTCAGATCAAACTGGCATGTCATTATAATATATAATATCTATAGTATATTGCATTTTTAAAACTAAAAAAAATTCTGATGACAGGTGCCAAGAACTTTCAGTTGATAACTGTGTACTCGAAGTACCTTTAAAGATTAAGTGAATATGTGACTTAGAGCTATTGTTACATTGAGATAGCCATATTACCCAATATTTTATTACAATAGCTTCAGAATATTAGCTGTTTATTCTAGAAAATCATGGTTACTTATGGTTCATGCTGACTCTGTGTGATTTATCTGATTCTTTTGTCCATTCTACTAGGACTAAACTTCCATGTAGATCTGTGCCAGATCTTGTTTGAAGGTCAAAAGGCATTGATTTTTAAAAAGTTTTTATACTTTTATTGGTCCAAGAGGCCTTAATTTGATATATCATACTTATTCACACATTTCTTCACCTTATGTAATTTCTCCTCTTTTATTTTGAAAGTAATCTTTCTTCTTTTTTACCTCCATATTCCAAGTATGCACATACTTCTTTTGTTTTCAAATGGGCTGCGCATGTCAACTGTATTGAAGCTTAGTTTGTTCTTCCCTTAGGCCACATACCTGATTTTTCTTTAAAGGATGATTTGTACTTAACAAAGGCCAGATATATGAGATCTGTCTTTACCTTCTTACATTCTGTTCCCAGCTGTCTTTTATTACTTGCAGTCCTTACTAAATTTTTATGTTTTGTTGCTGAGTTTGTTCAATTGTGAATTATCAGTGTTATTAAGTAGTCTCAGTCAGGAGACAACTAATAGGGGACTGCTGGATTATTTTTGATCTTTGCATAAACTGCCATTTTGGGGGATGTTAGACCATCAAATTAGGAATCTAAGAGCAAGATAGTTCTTATTTTCCTGTGGCAGCAGCTAAAAAGTACTGAATCAGCAAGCAAATTTCAAATATAAATATCATGTTTCACTACTTTGCAAATGACATTGCACTTCAGTTTCCTACAGTATACATACAGCTGAAGTATGGAGTCTTAATTCTTACTATGTCAGCTCTTAAAACAGCCTCTGGCGTATTTAAGCACTCAGTATATGTTTTTTGTATGAGAGGACTACCTGCACATTAAAAATCATCTATGATGGTTTATTTTTGGGTAAGCTTTTATTATTATTTAAAAGTATATATTTGGAAATACATATTTTAAATTATTTCTTTTTAAAAAATATTTCTTGTTAGACCATAGAGATGATTGAGAAAGAGCAGAGAGAAGTGGAAAGACGACCAATCACAAAAATAACTCATAAAGGTGAAATAGAAATCGAGAGTGATGCCCCCATGAAAGAACAGGAAGCAGCCATGGAGATACAGGTGAAAACACTAGACGGATGCGTCCTGGTTTATAGCTAAAAGCATGAAGACCCCAAAGGGTTTACTTGCCTAATGTCCTTTAAGTTGAAAAAGAAATTTAAAAGTACTTATTTTATTGGTGTAATGGGTTTTTATGATTGTTGAAAATATTGTTTCTCTTAGTATGCAGATAATTTGCATTATGGGATGCTGTCAAACACTTGAGACAATATAGATTCCTTTGATATCGTAATTCTTAATAGGCTTAGAAATCTGTAGATGCTTTTTTTAAATTTTTTAAAATTTTTTGTGTGGTGCTAGTGATTGAACCCAGGGGCATTCTACATCCGAGCTGTGGCCCAGCCCTATTTTTATTTTTTTTATTTGGAAACAGGGTCTCAGTTGCTATGGGCCTCACTAAGTTATTGAGGCTAGCTTCAAACCTGTGAGCGTTCTGTCTTGGCCTCCCAAGTACTGGGTTTACAGGAGTGCACCACCATGCCCAGCTGTAGGTACTTCTTAAATAGACTAATTTGAAAGCTCGTGCAAGTTTTCCTGTTTTCAAATTTCAGTCAGGAAATAGTTTAAATCTTACTAAAGGCTTTGAAGAATGAGGAATTTTGAGTTTTTGCTTTATTTGAAATAATAGCTGGCTTTTTTAAAGAAATAGTAAAAAAAAAAAAAAGCCCCACCTGTGTGAGTATAATTTCATTTTGGAAAAGTATCTGTGTAATATAAATTGATTTTTGTAATTAAGGCCAAATTTTATCATGTAAAACTAATTTTTCTCTCACTTATGTTAGGAACCTACAGCCACTAAGTCATTGGAGAAGCCAGAAGGATCTGAAAAACAAAAAGAGGAGACTGACTCTATGTCTAAAGATACCACTAGTCAACACAGACAGCATCTTTTTGATCTTAACTGCAAAATTTGCATAGGTAATTGAAAATTTTCCTCCTAAAATGTTTCATTCATTGTTAAAGGGGAACACTTCTATGTTAGTATTCATAATTTAAATAGATTTTGTTTTCTTAGTTTTGGTGATGCAGCACCCACCCCACTCTTTGAGCAGTAGCATATATTTGTGTGACCTGTTTTCAGGGTTTGAGGTATAGTTTGATATTATAGTATAGTTTACTATCTAGAATTAATTGTATATATGTCATCTGAACTTATCAATCCTTGCCAGGGTCAAATAATAAGAATTGTGTTTTTTTTAAATAATAAGAATTTAACAATTAGAATGAGCATTGAAATTTGTGGGCAGTTGTGATGCTATTGTCATTTGATAAGTGAAGGAGTAAAATGGCATTCATATTTTATTATATATAATATAAAAAAATCAAATTACTTTTTATTACAGAATAGTTTTCAGAGCAATTTTTAGGTTCACAGCAAAATTAAGAAGGTGCAGAGATTTTTCCATACACCTCTTTCCCCTACATATGCATAGCCTCCCCCATTTTCAGTATCCTCCACCAGAGTGGTACAGCTTTTACAATTGATGAACCTGTATTGACACATCATAATCACTCAGTGCATAGTTTGCATTAGGGTTCACTCTTGGTGTACATTCTCTGGTTTTGGATGAATGTAGAATGACATGAATCCCACATTATAATATACAATAGTATATTCACTGCCCTAAAAATCCTCTGTACTCTATCCCTCTCCCCCACACTCCAATAAAACCCTGGCAATCACTGATCTTTTTACTATCTGCATAGTTTTGCCTCTTTCAGAACATCATACAGCTCACATCAGACAGTATGTAGAATTTTCAGATGGGTTTTCACTTAGGCATTTAAGGTTCTTCCTTTTCTTGCTTGATAGCTCATTTCTTTTTAGCACTAAATAATACTTCATCATCTGTTGTACCACAGTTTATCCTTACTAAAGGACATTTTGGTTGGCAGTTTTGAGTAAAACTGCTAATGAACATTCATGTGAGGATTTCTTGTGGATACAAGTTTTTATCCCCTTTGGACAAATACCAAAGAGGATAATTTTTCATATAGTTTTATTTATTTATGTATTTATTTGGGCACTGGTGATTGAACCCAGGGGCAGTCTACCTCCAAGCTATACCCCCAGCCCTATTTTATTCTTTATTTTGAAACAGGTTCTCACTAAGTTGAGGCTGGCTGCGAACCTGCGATCCTCTTGTCTCAGTCTCCCAAGTATTGGGATTACAAGTGTGTGCTACTACGCCCAGCTGAATATATTTATTTTTATAAGAAACTGCCAAACTGTCTTCTAAAGTGGCTGTATCATTTTGCATTCCCACCAGCAATAAAAGATTGCTCCATATCCTCCTTAGAATTTGGCATTGTTAGTGTTTTGGATTTGGTAATTCTAATAGGTGTGCATGTATCTCATTGATGTTTTAACTTATAGTTCCCTAGAGACGTGATGCTGTGAGCATGTTTTCAGAGCTTATTTTCCATTTGTGTATCTCCTTTGATGATGTGTTTGTTCAGATCTTTTGTCATTTTTTAATTGGGTTATTTTTTATTTTTGAGTCTTAAGAGTTCTTTGTATATTTTGAGTAGTTCTTGAACAGATTTGTATTTTACAGATAGTTTCTCCCAGTCTGGCCTGTATTCTCATTCTCTTGACATTGTTTTTCACCAAAGAGAAGTGTGTTTAATTTTAATTGAGTCTAAGTTACTCTTTCTTTCACAGATCATGTTGCTGTCATTGCTGTACCCAAGGTTATCTAGGTTCTGTCCTGTGTTATCTTCCATGAGTTTTTTATAGTTTGCATTTTACATTTAGGTCTCTGGTCCATTCTGAGTTAATTATTGTGAAGGGTGGAAGGTCTATATCTAGAATTCATTTTTTTTATACATGTGCATGTCATTGTTCCAGCACCATTTGTTGAAAAGACTGTCTTTGCTCCATTTTATTGTCTTTGCTTCTTTGTCAAAGATCATTTGAGTATGACTATTTCTGTGAGTCTATTTCTGGGCTCTCTATTCTGTTCCATCAGTCTGTCTGTTCTTTTGCTGGTACCATAATGCCTTGATTACTTTAGCTTTGTAGTGAGAGCCAGGTCGTCTGAGTCCTCTGAGTTTGTTCTCCTTCAGTATTATGTTATTCTGGATTGTTTGCTCAGAAATCATCTTTTCCCTTATACTCTTACCTCGATTATTCATTCAGTAAACACTTACTGAGCTCTTCTTGTCAGGTACTGTGTTGAGAACAGGGATTATAGTAGTGAAAAAATGTCTGATGTTATTGAGGCTTTAAGAGAAACCATAGTTCAATACTAAAAATGGACAGGTGATTATTTAGGTTACAGTAGTACAATTGTTATAAGTGTATTTGGCCAAAAGACCTAACCTACTACACTCAGGTATCATGGTTGGGGCTTAGCTGAAGAATTGACATTTAAGCCAAGATGTGAAGGTTGAGAAGTGTTCCTACAAAGAGAACAAGAACATTCTAGATCCTGGGAATGACATGAATTTGAATTTAAAAATAGGAGGTACATAGCTGGGCGTGGTGGCGCACGCTTGTAATCCCAGTACTATGGGAGGCGGAAA